>JARYGA010034728.1:0-49802 GCA_030545235.1 Helianthus tuberosus | reverse complement strand
GAAAATAGTTTGTTGTGAGGGGGAGTTCTGATTGTTTATGCCAAGTGGATGGCGAATTGAAGTGATTTGATATCAGTTGTCAAGTTGGTTGTACAGTTTAGTTTCAAATTTCCTAAAATGTGTTTGCATTTTAGGGGGAGTAAGAATTTTAGAAAATCCAAAAACATTTGAAAATTTGAAAATGCCAAAAACATTGAAAAGCAAAAATGAGTTTTGTTGAGACAAGAGGAAATGATAGTAAATCAGTGGACTATCACAGCATGCTAAAGAAATGGAAAGTTAAAAAGTGATAAACGGTCTCACTAAAGATGTGACGGTAGGCTCAGGTAGACTAGTAGATTTGCGATAACGATACAAATCTAAATCAAAAAGCCTAGTTCTAGTGGGAAACACGGTCAAAAGCATAGTACTTAGTTTTGTCCTTCTTGATTGTGTGCCTGCTCAGTAATCGCTGAATGCCAAAAGCATAAAACTGGTTAAGTTTGTGAACTTTCACAACTTTGCTGAAAAGTCACTGTGATTGTGCATTTTTTTTTGCAAAGATTTAAACTTGTCTTATTTCTTTATTTTGTTTAAGCATCGGACATCCTCTGCGTATACGTGAGTATCGACCTGGATGTTGTTGCCTAAACGTTCTGCTTTATTTTCTTTGGTGTTTCGTTTAAGCTTTGGATCACCTCTACGTATACGGGAGTATCGACCTGGTGGTTAAAGCCAACAACTTCAACTTGTTTTATTTTTCTTATTTTGTTTAAACATTGGACTTTCTCTGCGTATACGGAAGTATCGACCTGATTGTTAATGTTTAAACATTCTGCTTTGTTTTCGCACAAATCACAGTCGATAAAAGTTTAAAGGCATTACTTGAGTCAGTGTATTGCATGATGAGGGGATATGCTGAGATCGTGGGGTCCATAAGAATTTAGTGCTATCTTAATATACCTTAAACGTATCGGTAAGCATTTCGAAAGTTTTTAGATTGAGCTTAAGAGGACAAACATATCGTCAATCAACGTGAATCATTTAGAGCTTAAAACGATTAAAAGCTTAACGGTGCTTGTGATTTGTCTAAAAACTGATCTGATCCTCTTTCGCAAACTCACAAAAATATGTTTGTACATATTTCATTTCTGCATTTTATTTCTGTTATTGCATTTATGTTTTTGAAAAATCCAAAAAGATTTTCGACAACTGATGTTGGAAAGCTGATATTCAAAATCTCAAAGGCTAAACAAGATGAAAAATTGGGTTGGATAATTGGTTTGAAAAGTTGAATCAAAATTTGGAATGTTTCAAATTTTTTTAAATCAATTTTAAATGAAAATGATTCTCAAAGGTTTAGTTGATTCATTAAATTGAATCGCAATATTGTTTGTTATAATTGTGTGTTTGAGTTGTGTAGTTTTCTGATCCTGTTGCTACGAAAGCCAGGAGATGCATCAGAATCTGAGGAGAGCTTAAACTGATAAAGCCAGGATTTAATTTCAAAGGTGATAACAAATTCCAGACGGCGATCCCAGCTTGATGATAGGGGGAGTCTGACGAGAGTTAGAGCCAGAGAAAGATCCGGGTATTTGATTCCAGGAAGAGTTCCTGAAGAAGACCGATCGAGATTGAAGAGTTGTCATGTTGAAGACTCTCACTGAAGATTCCGTCAACATTCAAGGGGGAGTCTGTTGGTGCAGTTGTCTGTCGACTACATCTTAGTTCGAGTCTTAGGCTAGGGCTGATTGTAGAGTGAATGGAAATCAAGTAACACATAAGTATAGTGAGGTTCGCTTTTGTGTCAAAGGTTGAGGTCCGCTTATACGGACATAGGAGGTCAGCAAGTCAGATTTTATGTCTGGTCCGCTTTTACGGACATGTCCATAAAAGCGAACCAGATAATCTATATATAGGGGACCATATGAACGGATCTGAGGGTGTGTTTTTGAAGGTGTAACGGCGAAGCCCTGCCAATTTGTCTCCGGATCTTGTAAATTGTTAGCAGATTAATAAAAGAGACGTTAAGTAGTGAAATCAAGCTTTACGAAGACCGAATCAATGAATTCCGCCTCTGATTCTGTCTAAGCACTCTTCTGATTGACTCGTCAGGTCGTCAAACGTTCCTACATTTCTTACTTGCTTTGCCAATACTCAGGCTTGCCATAAGTTTATCTGAAAAAATATAGCCATCATGAATATTTCGAGAACTAAATAACAAACCAATTTATTTGCATTAGATCTTACAGATATATATGTTTATACATCAATTTCACTAGCCCTGCTTTCCAAAATTGGTAATTGGCTTAGCCATATAACTCATTGGCTTGTCACAAAGGACATTTAAATATAGCACAAGGGCCTGTCACCAGGATTGTGAAAGGTATGGCACAAGGCCTCGTTATGATGGACATGAAAGATATGGCACTAAAGTCTTGTCACGAAGGACATTTAGAAGATATGGCACTAAGTCTTGTCACAAAGGACAACTAATATATATATAAGCCGCGATCTCATTTAATCAAAGGGCTTTACGGTTTGAACATAGTTCATTACCTTTGGATAAGGGGGCGTAGACCGTAACTGTCATCACAACTGATGATATAATATGGCCCGTAAGTGATTCAATTGACATCACAAAATGGATGTTCCAATAATAATAATAATCATTGTACTGATGATATTAGTCATGGTCACATTGATCATTCAGACTACATCGCTTGGGTATAGTCCACCACATTGAACAGGGAACCATAAAGGTCATAACTATCATTATCTTATCGACAATAGAGTAAAGTATAGCCCGTATGCACTTTATCATTAAGGATGTTAATAATATGATCATCATACTGATGATGTTAGTCAGGATCGCACTGATTATATTGACTATGAGGCTTGAGCATAACTCACCATCTTGAACAAGGAACGACATTGGTCATAATGTCAATGTCTTAATGGACCTTATAGTATAGCCCGTAGGAAAAACATTGCCAAGGATGTTAAATAATATGATCATCGTATCGGATGATTTTAGTCATGATCGCATTGATCATATAGACTATGAGGATTGAGGATTGAGCATAGCTCACCGCTTTGGACAAGGAATCATAAAGATCACAATGTCAATGTTTCAAATGAACAAAGGCAAAACATCACTAAGGATGTTAAATAATATGATCATCGTATTAGACGATATTAGTCATGATCGCATTGATCATATACACTATGAGGCTTGGGCATAACCCACCACCATAAAGGTCACAACTGTCGTTGTTTTAACTGACAATGCAGTATTATGATTCCTATCCTTCCACATAGTTTGGAATGGTTGAATATTTGGAACAAGTATCATCACAAGGTTGGCGAAGTTTTTCCTCCTTTCCACATAGTTGGGGACTAGTTGGAATTTTGGAATAGGTTTCGTCACAAAGTTGACGAAGATTTTCTTCTTTCCATATAATTGGGAATTTGTTGAAGATTTAGTGATATGTTTCAGCCAACGTATTAATATGGTTCCTTTCCTTCCACACAGTTGGGAATAGTTGGAGATTTGGAACAGATATCGTCACGAAGTTGGACGAGAGTTTTCTCCTTTCCACGCAGTTGGGAATTAGTTGGAGATTTTAATGATACATTTATGTCAACGTATTGAATATAAATTCTTCTCCTCATTTGGAGATGCGTCTCAGTTAACGTTCAAAATATGAGTCCCTCTCCGTAGTGGGAGATTTGGGAATACATCACAGTTGACATTTTAAGTATAAGTCCCTCTTCATATTAGGAAATTAAGAGTATGCCTCTATATGATCAGCGCATATGATATGGCTTGATACAGTCATTGTTTAAATATATATCTTTCTCCACATTGGGAAAGTTGGGTATACGCCTTGATACAATCACCGTTTTAACATATTCTTCTCCGTATTGGGAGATTTGGGAATAATTAGCATCACATGGTTGCATGGAATCTCTATCTCCTTTCCACACAATCGAGAATTAGTTAGAGAGCTTAGATAAGTGTCGTCCCATAATTGGACGAGAATCACTTAAAGAATTCTAAGGTTATATTGGTGTGAGGGAATCAGTTTTCCACTACTATCACCCTTTCAACCACTACCATTGGTGGAAAGTATATATTAAAGACAGAGTCTTTTATCATGGTCTTATTTACTAGTCTTGATTACATAAGAACTAGTAGACCGAGTAAATTCAAAAGAGATTTATTTGCTTGATTGCTAGCGGTCCTTCGACTAATTTGTCTTCACCCAATAGAGTTGACACCTTTTGTCCTTCTCCTCAGTTGGAGCTTCCAGGACACGTCTTATTTGACGTTTTAGTTATATGCACTTTTCCTTAGTTGGAGATCTTGTATACGCCTTAATATAGTACAGCGTATGCGATATGGCTCAATATAGTACACCGTTTCATTTATACCCTTTCTCCTTATGGGGAGATCCGGGGATACGCCTCAATAAAGTACAACGTATATGATACAACTCAGTAAAGTACACTATTTAAAAATATACCCTTTCTCCTTATGGGGAGATTCTTGGATACGCCTCAATAAAGTACAGCGTATATGATACAGCTCAATAAAGTACACTATTTAAAATATACCCTTTCTCCTTATGGGGAGATTTGGGGATACGCCTCAATAAAGTACAACGTATATGATACAGCTCAATAAAGTACACTGTTTAAAAATTTACCCTTTCTCCTTATGGAGAGATTCGGGGATACGCTTCAATAAAGTACAACGTATATAATACAACTCAATAAAGTACACTGTTTAAATATACCCTTTCTCCTTATTGGGAGATTCGGGATATGTCGTCTCATATTTGGACGAAAATTCGCACTTTTTCAACCACTCATTAGTGGGAACATGTGCTTAGAGCCTTTGTCTATCACGCAATTAAAAGGTCTATTTGATAGGGTAGGAGCAATAAATGTGACCTTCATATCATTTGAAGGAAAAATCATAAAATGGGCTCCATAAAATCAATGATTCTTCTTATGGCAGTAATATCGCCAAAGTATATTAGATGCTTACTATTAGCCGATATCAGTACAATATGACCGTTGGGAGATCTTAGTGGTTCCATGCATTAAACCGTCATACTGGCCAGACATGAAAGCAATCTATGGGACGCACTAAGATACTGCCAATTATCATATGGCGCTTCTATCAAACTAAGTTTGGCATTCGTAGTTGCTAAAAAAATCAATGAAATAAAAATTATTATCGTACTCCAGTTGGAGAAATTTGCTGGCGATAGTTGTCGATTTATATAATATAGAAACGGGTTCAGGAGAGAACGGTGAAAAGTGTGAGAACGGATCCTGGCCCAACACGTGGCAGGGGACGCTAATTGTTATGCGGGGGCACGATTGTCCTTTTATACGTTCCCTCCTTATTCGCGTTATAAATCTCTTTCAAATTAAAACTCCAAAGATTTATTGTTAGCTTTTACCTCCTTTGCAAGCTTTCTCAGATCTATGGCATTTAACGTGGATTCAGTTCGACAAAGTAAAATTCGTTGGCGTTTTCAATTTTTGTTCCAGCAAATCATGCAACAGATATGGCGTTTTATTCTTTTATCATTGTTTCATTGTTTTTTTTGTATTAGTATTTTTATAATGTGTTGTATGATTGTCAATAGCGTTATTCAATTATGCAATTTAATCGTGTCTTAATTGATATTTAAACAATTATTAAGAACTGACAATTGGAGTTTTCAATATTAATTTTAATTGTCGTTTACGTTCTAGTATATTTCTTATGTTTTTACGAATATTGGCGTTTTACATCTATTTGATTAGTTTTGAATTTTATTTAATAGTATTTGTGAACATCAGTTATTACTATTTTGTTAATTTGTGTAAACATCAGTTTTGTTAATTATGGCGTTTTCATTATGATGTTATATATTGTTAATTTTTTATGTTGTTAAGTGTTTTTAATTATTCATCTCATGGATTTTTTATCATATCGTTTTTAAAATATGTGTTTATTATGTCTTGTTTATTATTCAATTAATGGCGTTTTAATATATAATGTTATTATGAGACATCACTGTGTTTTTCTGATTTTTCTGTTCCTCATTGTGTTTTCTCAGACGAAGTTTCTTCCTCGAGTCAAAGGCTTTGCCCCAAAACTGGATTACCATTTATCATTCCTGACATCAGTGAAGAAATAAAGCCCACAATGGACATGGTATTTTCAAGCCTTGATGATTTTTAGTCAATGTATGTTAAGTATGCCAAGGAGTGTGGGTTTTCAGTCAGGAAAGGGACTACAAAGACAAACTCTAAAGGTGTCTTACATATTAAGTATTACTTGTGTACGAGATCTGGGTTATACAAGGACAAGAAGGTTGATACGTTGGACCCCAATCAAAAGGAGCGACAGTGCGATCAAACTTTTCAAAGAGGACTGATTGTGCTGCACTATTATGTGTACCTTTTGAGGCTGGATCATGGAAGGTGTATAAGTTTATCGAGGAGCACAATCATGATCTTGTTGAACGTCCTGATAAGCATTTCTTCCAACGGAACGACACCTCACTCAGCTTCAGAAGCATGTTATACACAGCATGTCTAAGCTGAACTTGGGTCCTGTCAAAGCGTTTAATGTTATGAAGACTTGTTTTGGTGGTTTTGAAGACGTGGGTGCAAGTAAAGTTGAATTTAAGAACTATAAGAGGAAAATTAATTTGTTTATAGGGGAATATGACGCTGATATGGTTGTGAGACATTTGAATGAAAAAAAAACATTCCCAACCTAATTTCTCGTTTGATTACTTCACAGACGAAAAGAATCGTTTGAAGGGACTTTTTTGGTGTGACGATAAAGCCAAACGTAATTATCACATGTTTGGAGATGTGATTTCATTTGACGCCACGTATCGTTCCAACAAGTAATATTTTATAATTCAACTTCTTCTGTTTTTGGCGTTTTATTAGTTTACCTGCAATGGCGTTTTATTAGTTTACATGCTATGGCGTTTTATTTGTAACATCTGTGCTTGTAATCATTGTGAACAGTTCTTTTATCAATAAGACAATGTTATTTGATCCCAATGTTTGTTTGGTTATGTTTTACATTTTTCATGTTTTGACTTTTATTCAATTTCAAACTCTATATCGCTTTCTAGAGAGTTATACGCAAACTGGTGCGTAAACATAATCAGTTTAATGCGAAAAATACTCCGGAACATAAACATATACTTAACATACCTTAAATAACCTTTACATAACTTAGAAATAAGTTTTGAAGGCTTTGGTATGGCAAAAACAAGTTAATTCGCTTACAGGGACTAAACTTGACAAACTGCGAAAGTATGCCAATTTGAACTGTAACGAACATTCCGGAACATGACCATAAGTTAAACATACCATAAATATCCTTTACATAGCATAGAAATAGGCTTTGAGGGGTTCGGTGTGCTAAAATAAACTTTTGGGTCTTTCAGGGACTAAAAGCGTCAAAAAGTGCACAAGTTTGCATTTTCGCGCATAACTTACGTTCTGAATACATCCGGACATCCAAAAATTTATGTAAGCACTAAAATATTTTATTTTAGTGTTGGGCATAAGAAAAATCCATTCGTCGCGTCATTTGGATCGTTTTTCGCGCTTATGCGCATTCCGTCGTAATTAAGCGAACATCGCGATCGTACGGCCAAACGAACCGACATCTGAGATATGTTTGAGCACGTTTTAAGTTCCCTATACTTTAACTTCATTTTAGAGCTTTGAAATGAGGTTAACGGGGTTCAAACGCATCGAAAAAGGCCTTAAACACGTGCAGGGACCAAAATGTCATTTCAGAAAGATGTTTGCTGATCAGACAGACCAGGCGGCCCGCGTAAGTTTAGTGACTCCCTTTACACGGCCCGCGTCAGGCTCCGAGATCAGATAAGATCAATTAATCAGCAGATTACAGCTGTTAAACTCTCATCCACACACTCACACTTGCCCTTTCAGTTCATGAGAGGCCATTTTTAGTTACCACAACTTTCCAACAAGTGTACGCACGAGATTCGATCACGTTTTCCAAGAAACGATCCTAACGGTTCGGGGAATCCTATAAATACCCAACCCACTTTACTTCAAAACCCACTAGAATCTGATTTGAGGAGCTCTAAGTTGAAACCTTTGTTTCATACCTGAGCTACTTGAATCACGATTAGCATTCGGGGACCCTTCGTAAGTATTCCTTAGTTCTTTTATTGCTTTTCG
The DNA here is from genome assembly GCA_030545235.1 of Helianthus tuberosus. Taxonomy (NCBI): domain Eukaryota; kingdom Viridiplantae; phylum Streptophyta; class Magnoliopsida; order Asterales; family Asteraceae; genus Helianthus; species Helianthus tuberosus. Next base: position 41,576 of record JARYGA010034728.1, on the reverse strand, counting down.
AGTCCAAAAGTCAAACTTTGTTTGACTTTCTGCGTTGACTAGTTTATGGTCAATGCGAAGTTCGTTTGAACTTCGCAACGTGATTGTAATCACGATGGTTATAGTCCCTTGTGACTATGCCTACTGATTACCACGTTGTCTAGGGTCGTAAGGGTAAGCGATCTAATAAATCGCTTATACCTTCGAACCCGACCCATTTGGTCGATCATTAGGATCCGACCAAATACATTAGGTGACCATAGTAGGTAGGGAATAACCTTCCGAGGTTATACCTTATGGTCGCTTCGTTTAAGTAGTTGTATGATAGGTAGTTTATATGCCTTAGGTAAATTCCCAAAATACCCCTTTGATGCCAAAATTCATTATAAAAATATGTGACATAACTTTTGACATCTAAACTGATTTGGCGACAATATTAGGCATGTTAAGGCATATTCTACTTGTCATAGGACTAGTTAGGCGGTCCGAACGCGTTTCACGCGAACGACGCGTTAAAGTAGCATAAGCTACCTAGACGGGTCGTAATGGGTCGTAAGCACTTATGTTAGGTTTCATTTAGTATGTAGGCTTTGTTAAACCATATTACATGAGTCTCCATACTCGTTTGGTTTACGAACCCTCATTCTATCCGATCCTCCGATTTAGGTCCGGTTTATTAACATAGCTACCTATATTAGGTGCCGTTTGATTCCGTGATCTCTAGCTTTGCTTGGTGGTTATCTTAGGACTTCTGAGCAATCTCAAGTGAGTACATAGACCCCACTTTTACTGTTTTCAAACTGTTTTGGGGTGAAACACATGTGCCTACTTGTTACTTTCATGCTTTCCTGTTTTCACATCATATACCTGCTATGTTTGTTAGTACATTATAGTACATGATTTCATTACATTTCATGCTATGTATGCCCATTGTGTGAGTACTTAGTACATCGTTTTACATTACATTTCATGCTATGCATGCCCATTGTGTGCATATTTAGTACATTGTTTACTTTACATTTCTGCTATGTATGTTAACTGATAGCATGCTGGCACATTGACTTACATGACTTTTCTGCTTTGTGTGTTAACTTAGCATACTTAGTACATTGTTTTCATATGACATGTATACAACTGCTATAACATTTGGTCTGCACAAACGAGACTTTTATACGTTCATTAACATTAGCTACGCCGCTCGGTAGTAAGTACTGTACCATAGGACTTGACAAATCCCATTCCTGACATCCCGGGTTTGTTTGGATGTAAGGAATGACTGAATCCGAAAACATTTCTTTTGATAACCTTGACTGAAAGGGTTATCCGACTGTCTCAAGGCTTGAATGTATGCGTTAACTTACCACATAAATGTTTGTATCAATGTAACATGCATTACTTTGCAAAACATAACTTTTTGATATATTCAAAATATTTTGTTTTGTACATTTCTACAATTGGATTATGGGACAATACTTACAATACATAACATTTGATACACATTACTTGACTACTTTTGGACTTATAAACATTTGACATGGCTTATACAAGAACTTTTGACTATTGGTTTAAACATAGACTTTATACATCGGTGGTTTGTTTAAGTGACTTAAGTAACGAGATGTGAGTAATATGATACAAGCATGGTGGATACGTCGCTGGTACTTCCTATATATAAGTGTTTGTATTATATTACATATCATAGCGTTATTTAAATCATTCAATTTGGACTTATACATTTTACACAAGTAACACAATTTTCACAAGACTTTGGTTTACAAACAATTTACTTTATACAACTCATTTTACTTGGTCATACATTTAAACCATACATTATTCTCTTATTTATACATATCATCTGATCTTATCGTTTTTCAAATGATTTACAAGACAAAGCAAATTACAAGGTTCATGACTAAACATTTTCTCAAACATAAGTCATGAATCCTATTTTCACAAAACCTATGTATCTCACAGGCATTTTTATGCTGACGTACCTATTTTCACATGTGTTTTCAGGAGCTTTTGCGTAGGACGATGATCGTGACACTAGGGCGGACCTGTGCCTTAGAGACATAAAACGAAGATAGACTTAGTTTAATTATGTTATAAACTCTTTGATTCCTGTTTAAAACAATGTAACTCTTATGTTGATAAATAAAATACAACTTTGTATGCCATGGTTATGAAATAATTAATTCTGTTACAACACTCCCCGACGTTTTCCGCCACGTTTTGTATGTTATACGTGGTCGGGGTGTGACAGAAGAGTTGGTATCAGAGCCAATGGTTATAGGGAATTAGGTTATTAGTAATTCTTTGACCTAGACTATAACCTTTCTAGGACCCTAACACAAGTTGTCTTGTGTTTAGATCTTAAAACATACACATCACCTACCCTTAGGTGATTATCAAAACAAGAACCCAATTTTTTCCGAAACGATTTTTGAAAAACAATCATCTGTTTTTGAATAAATTATTACAAGGTTTTGAACCCTCTGTTATATGGTTTTGAACCCTTCCAGTTTGGTTTTTGGCCTTGTGCCTTCAAATTTTCAAAATCTCGTCAAAGTTTTGGGTTCTAAATAGTGTGAACACGTGCAAACTGGAAGAGTGAATGCCTGTACCCTGGGTTTTCTATCTAAGGCTAGAGTGTTCGTACAAATGCACATAATCGGACCAGTCACTCTTACCTGGGAACTCTTGGGGTGAGTGTTCACTTATAGGCGAGCATGTCTTCGCGATACATTATTTTTGACCCATTTACTTTGATTAGTCACTGTGTGTCGTTTGTTTGCTTTGTGATGCGGACAAATGACCACCATCTTTGCTTTTGTTGATTTCTGTTTCATCTCATTCTTTTCATCCAATCATCTCACTCGTTTCCTTTCATGTTTCCTCTTTTAGAATGCCTCCTCGACGCGAAAACCAGATAGCAACTGCCGAATTGGCAGAAATTATTGCGCAGCAGATGGCTGCCCAATTCCCAAATCTCTTTGCTCAATGGCACCAAGCCAACAACAACAATGCTCCATGCAAATACAAGGATTTTAACTCGGCTGAACCACTCAAGTTTAGTGGTTCTGAAGGAGCGACTGGGCTTCTTCAATGGTTCGAGAGCATTGAGAATACTTTCCGCCACGTGTAGTGTCCTGACAATCGCAAGGTCGAGTTTTCTTCGAGTGTGTTTCAGTAGAGGGCTCTCACATGGTGGAATGGGGTTATGAGAGACCGTGGTGCAGAAGTTGCTCCAGCACAGACATGGGCTGAACTTAGGGCCCTTATGATGAGAGAGTTCTGTCCTCGTCATGAACATCGAGTGTTGGAGAAAGAGTTTGATGACTTGAAACAAGACAGTGGAGAGCACAGGGCATATACTGATAGGTTTGAGGAGTTGAGTCTGCTTTGTCCAACTATGGTTACCCCACTCGACAAGGCAATCGAAAGAGATGAAGGCTCGACTTAGGTGTGTTCCACTTAGGAATCTTTTGTACTTCACTTAGGAATCTTTTGTACTGCACAAACGTATTCTACAAGATCTAGTTCATTGCTGACGCAAAATTGGAAGATCTTGTATAATACCCCAGATATCAATAAGTATAAAAACCTAATATCTCAGAATCAGGCAATCTCTCAAACGGAATTTTGGAGGACTAAGTCCATATATCTGGGAGATGTTACCCACAAAATAATCAAGTTACTGATTTAAGTTTATATCTCGAAATCAATATACTAAGTGTGTAAAAACCTATTGGCATATCATTAGTGATACCGTTTATCACTTTTTAACTTTCAATATCTTTAGCAAGCCGTGATTGTCTACTGATGTACTATCATTTCCTCTTTTTACACAAAAACTCTTTTAGTTTGTTTATGTTTTTGTACTTTTTCAAAATTTCAAATGTTTTTGAATTTTTCAAATTTTATAAACTATATACTCCCCCTAAAATTCTAAAACATTTTAAAGAAAATTTGTCAAACCGATGTAGACAGCTTTATCTCGCCATGGTTTCTGCTTTACCGTCTTTATTTCCTTTTTCACCCTCATGGTCACAAAACATTAATATTTTACATTTAGAAAACACCATGTTCAATTCTTGTTTTTTCATGTTTTGTTTGTTCAGCCGTGAGGATTCAACATATTCCTTTTAATTTTCAAAATTTTCAATCATTTTCGTCACTTCTCGTTTTAAAACACAGGATTTCTCCTCATGTTCCAGGCTGTTACATTGTCCATGCTGAACTTGAATTGACCTCCGGAACACCAGCACAGACACAAACTCAATTACATGAATAATGCAACCCAGGCTTGCTTGACCTTGGGTATTTTGACACAACAAGATTCATTCAGTTTCGGAAAATCTTTTTCATTTTTTACAAAAACATAATTTATCTTGATTTCAACTTTCTCAATTGAACCAAGTTTCTTCTTTTCAACATCAGAAGTGACTTTCATTTTCACCACCCAATTTTGACCTTTAGAAACATTCTTTATTTCAAACCTTGAATCATTTTGAAAGTTTCCTTTTGACACATAATTTTTTTGTTTCCAAATTCTTTTTGATCAAAATCTGGGTGTTATCATTATATCAACTTCTGATTTCTCTTTCTTCTCAACATAAACAGGCTTCAGATTTTGTGGACATTTTCTACCAATGTGTCCAACTTGTGTGCATTTAAAACATGTTTTCTTTGAAACATCCTTAGCCTGTTGATGTTGTTTTTCTGAGCAAAGAATTCCTCATTAGTCTGTCGACTAAATTGGGATTCTTTCTCTTTTTCTGAACTTGTTCCATGAATAAAGTTCATCTTTTTCTGAAAATCTGGCTTTTTAAAACTTTTCATTTAATTTTTCTTCTTTTTATAACCTAAGCCAGCTTACTCCTTTTTAAAAATTTTCTTTTGATAATGTGAGCTATTTGGTCTGTTATAAATAGATTTTTCTCCTTTAAAATTTCTTGCCTTAACTACAAGATTCTCAACTTCAGATATTCCAATTTTCACCAATTTAAACACTTTCTCGATCTTTTCCGCAATCACTTTTTGAAATCGGAAATTCAATATCTGAAAATAATTTGTCAGACCCAACCATTTGATATGCCAACAATATTGGATCATTATCCGTTTTTGAATCAGATTTTGAATTTCCCATCATTGGAGGTGGAACCTGATGATACTCTAACCCTTTGCCCTTCTCAATATTTTTCTTCTCAGATTCATTCTTTTCTGTCGGTATTTGAAAATACGCTCAATAATATATGAATTAGCTGAGTAAATCATTATTTTTTTTTTATTTTTTTTTCAGTTTATGCTAATTCATGTTTTAGCAAAGCGATTTGATCAAGATAGAAATTTCTTGTCTTTTGTTTCGCTTTATAATTTTCTTCAAGAAATCTAATAGTTTAGCATCCTCTTTGAAAGCTTTAATAAATGGTTTAAGTTTCTTACTCCTTTCATCATACACTTCTTTCATATTAAAACAATCAAATTTCAACACAACATTCTGTTTTTGATAATCTTGAAGATTTTTTTCTTTTTGAACATATTCATTGTATTTTGTTGAACACTTTTGCTTCAACGTTTCATTTTCTTTTTCAAGTTCACTGCACTTTTGTGTCAAAACATTGTCTTGTTGATTCAAAACCTTTTCTTTTTCAAGAATTTCTTTGCACTTTTGTCTCAGAAACAGTTCTTTCTTCTCAAACTCTGAGTGAGTTTGATTTTAAAAACTCTTCATATTCAACTGCTTCTTTGCATTTTTGTTCAAGAAATTCTTCCTTTTGAGCAACTTCTACATAAGTTTTGTTTAGAAAATCTTCTTTTTTCTCAAGAACTATGCGTTTTTGTTTGAAAAATTCCTCATTTTCTACACAGATTTCACATGGTATAATATCAAACTTACTCTCAGTTTCACCTTTTTTTACCATCTTTGTCAACAATCTGAACTGTCATTGCTTTTTATTCTTTCATTACCTTTTCCTTTTCTCTCTCATCCCTGCTAATTCTGACGCAGGTGGAGTACATTTCTACAAAATTATTATAAATTTCATCAGCTACAGAAACATCAAATTTTTTAGAAACTTTATCAAAACAACATTCTTCTTCAACTTCTTCAATCGTTTGTTTGGGTTCTTCAGTGATTTCAGTAAGCATTGCTCGTCCATCAGCTTGAGAAAACATATTATTCTAGTTAAAACCCTCATCTTCTTGTATGATAACTAATGCTTTGTTTTTCGATTTTGAAGATCCAGCTTCAATTTGTGGCCTTTGCTGCTTGTGATATATTGCCTGTTTATAGTAATCACTGAAAGGATTGGTGTTATCTTGATTTTCTTGACTTGTACATTCTCCTTTGAAATGTCATTTCCGTTTGCATCTGAAACAAGTTACTTTTGACTTGTCAAATCCCAGTTTAGACTCTGATCCAAACAAACACTGTCTCCCTATAATTTCAGCAAATCTTTGTACTCGTCTCTAAATACTTGCCATGTTCCACATGATATCCATCAGTTCTAATTTTTCTGGATCAACCTGGTCATAGTCCTCTTTAGTCATATTACAATTTCCATTTTTTCAAGCTATAAGACTGTCATATGACTCAAGAACTAATGCTAGGAATGTCATATGTTTTTTTACTGTGGATTCATTCAAACCTTGAGCATTTTGTAGATTTACTGACATATTACATTGTAGCACATGAGACTAATTATTTATTTGGTTAGAATGTGAGTTTGAACCTTGTGATGATTTTGAATTTGTAGTTGAAGTATTAGATTCATAACTCAAGAATGTTCCAAACCCAGTGCTGCTTGAGTTGCTGTTTGTTGAAAAACTAGAAAACCCTAATGAATTGTTTGTACTTTTGGACTTTGAATATCTGATGAACTTCCATTTTTGTAATAAAGACTCACATCTTGTTGTTCATTCTGTAATTTTCCTGCTTTTCTCAATTATAACTCGTGTGCTTCCAGTTTTTGAATTAAACGGTTAAATCCAATGGTCTCATATTCTAGACTATTTTTCATGATCAAATAAAGGTAGACCAATCATTTTCGTTTGGAAGTGCATCAACGAGTTTATCTACCAACTCTTCTCGATTCTTTTCAATTCCTAACATTCTCAATTCTTTAATTAAATAACAGAATCTTTCTATTAATTGTTTTACTATTTTGCCTTTTAGATTTGTCAATTTTTCAAATTCCTTTTCATTAACGCTCTCTTGCTTTTCATCATCTGTTCATTCCCTTCATATTTATGTTTCAATGCATTCCAGATTGAATAAGCAGTTCCATTATGTTGTAATAAGGATAAAATACTGTCTTTCACTGATTGCTATAAAAACTTATCATTTTCTCTTCATTGTTGACTTTTGATTTTTCCTCTTGATCATATTCCATCAGTGATTTCTTTTGACCATCATTCCCCACTGGTTCATCATATTCATTTAAAAATGCATACCAACATCCCATATGATAGGCTTGAATCCAGTTGGCAAATCATTCTTCCCATTTTTTATATTCATCTATATTCAATAACTTAGGTGGTTTTGATTGTGTTCCGTGTTCATTTTCAAACATTAAAGTCTGAGCCACCCAATTAGGCATTGTTCCAAAAACATTATAAAATTCGGTATCCATGTTCAATAACTTTGAATTACCCGAAAAGTACTTGCAAAAATCAACAAACAATCAAACAACTTTGAAACGAAAGAAATTTATCTCTTTCATGCGAGAGGGAATGCCTCTCATGCGAATAGATCAAGCTGGAATAAACTAATAAACACTGAGCTCTTTTGCGCGAAAGAGATAAAACCTTTTCGTACGAGTGGAACAAATTTTTCAAATACAACTTTTAACCCTTTCGTCCAAATGAGTATGCCGATTCGTACGAAAGCAATATTGACGATTCAGACGAATAGCCCAGTCGCTCGAAACTCAGGTTGTGTTTTTCATAGTTTTTTCAAGATTTTTCAATGATTTAGTTTGAATTTTGATCTGATTTTTTAAGGATTGTTTAGTTCATGTTTTCGCACAATATACTCAATAACACAAAAAAATTTGTCCATGAATTCAGCTTCAATTTTGAGTTTTAAGTACACAGAATGTGAGTAGAAGAAATGTAATGAGAAAGATGATGAAATCTGATCAAATTCTGCTCGATTTTGCTGGTATCTTGTAATATTAGTCTTTGAAACTGGTCTCCAATGTTGGTGCATATTTTGTACGTCTGCCACTGTGCAAATAGCTAGATAGAGCGTGTGTTGAATATTGTATATAATAGGATCAGTTGGACACGGTTTTGATACTGTTAAGGTTCATTCGGACGGATGGACAAGTCCATCCGGATGGATGGACAACATTCTAGTCCAAACCCCATCCAGATATAGGTTGTGCATTGTATAAGTCCATCCGAAGGGATAGAGTCCATCCGGAAGGATGGACATAGGCTCATCCAGACATAGGCTTTGCCTATAAATAGGGAGTTCGGGTTCCCAATTGGACAAGCTTTTGGATACCTGTGAGGACATACTGTCCGACTAGTCTCACGGTGCAGTAACGTTGGATTATCAATAGAGACCAGATTATAAGTGACTTCTCGGTGTTGTTTCTATTTTCTACTTGTTTCTTATCATTTATTATCAGCGAATATGTCGTTCTTGGACCAAACCTTCGTCAAACTCGCCGGATCCTGGAATCATAATTGGTATCAGAGCTACGGTAACGATTCAATCAATCTAACAGTTGATTGAATCACCTACGCTCATAGATTTTGGACGTTTAGGGAGTTTTGACGTTAAAACATAGAAAAACATAAAATTGAGGATCAATTCACGGATAAAATTCAAAATTGAAACCATCATTCTGTTCTTAATTGATTCGCACACAACCCTGTGAAATTTCATCATGAAATTCAAATAAATAAAGATTCTGGATCGAAATATGTGATTGAGAGTGTTCTTGGGAAGTTTGAGCATGCTCATTCGGATGTACCCATCTGTGTGACATCTGTGTCTCTTCGACCACCAAACAAATACCAAATCAATGAAATATTGTGTTTCATACTTGGGATTTGTAAAAATATGTGTATCGTTGGCACATATCAATTCTTGTTCGATTTCGAGCTTTAAATCGCTTTCTAGAAAGTTATACGCAAACTGATGCATAAACGTAATTAGTTTAACACGACAAACACTCCGGGATAGTGACATAGGCTTAAAATACCTTAAATAACCTTTACATAACTTAGAAATAAGTTTTGGAAGGTTTGGTGTGTCGAAATCAAGTTTATTCGCTTATAGGGACTAATTTCGACAAACTACGAAAGTATGCCGATTAGTACTGTAACGGACATTCTGGAACTTGATCATAAGTTAAATATGCCCTAAATATCCTTTATATAGCTTAGAAATAGGCTTTGAGGTGTTTGGTGCGCAAAAATAAACTTTTTGATCAATAGGGACTAAAAGCGTCAAAAAGTGCATAAGTTTGCATTTTCGTGCATATCTTACGTTCTGAAGATGTCTGAACATCCAAAAATTTATGTAATCATTAAAATATTTTATTTTAATGATTGGCATGATAAAATTCCATTCGTCGCGTAATTTGGATCGTTTTTCGCGTCCGTTCGTGTTTCGTCGTAATTAACCGAACAACGCAACCGTACGACCAAACAAACCGACATACGAGATGTTTTTGAGCATATTTCATGTTCCCTATACTTTAACTTCATTTTAGATCCTTGAAATGGGGTTAACGGGGTTTAAATGCATCAAAAATGGCTCAAAAGTGTTGCAGGGACCAAACCTGTCAATTGTTGAAACTTTCTGGGAGCTGGCACTTGGTGGCGCTGCGCCACCACTACATTACTTTGCCATGGCATGACGCCATGGCCTCATCTGGGCAGAATACTCATTTTCAGCAACTTTCAGCAATTTTCAGCAACCGACTTGAAGTTCAGGGTCCTTTTGTAACTTTCTCAATACCTTTTGATGGTTTTTGGGGCACCCCTAGTATTCCAAAACCATGTGCCTTATGTGTAAGGTCCAGATTGAAGCTCAATTATCGAGGAACGATCCTAACGGTTCTTCAAACGCTATATAAACCCACTTGATCTTCATTCATTCCTCACATTTGCTCTCAAATTCTTCTCTAAGTTGAAGCTCTCACCTTGTGAAGCTTCATACCTGAGAATTTTGAGATCAAATCTTCATTGCTTGGACCCATTGTAAGTTTCTTTCATTTTTTATGCGTTTTTAAGCGTGAAAGTTGTTAGGATCTGAGGATCTCATGATTGTGCTTGTTTGTGAGATTTAAACAAATCAAATAGATATGAACAATGTTGAGTGCAGCGGAAATGAATAACAAACATTGTGAACACAATCAAAGGAGAATATAGTTTGATAAACAATTGCTTTTTCATAGAGTCGAAAGATTACATTAAAAGCAAAAGGTTACAATGCAAGCTTACAGACTAAACTCCCCCTTAGCCTGATACTCCAGGGTTGGTTGCACAAGATGAAAGGATTGAATTGAGGAGAAGAACTCACTCAAAGCGATCAAATATAACAGTACAGAGTACCGTCATATTTATAAGCAAACCAAACCACTGATGTACCTCAGCTGACGTCACCATGATAGTGACATCTAACAGCCTAACAACCTATAAACACTGGTCTATACAAAACTACTGATGTCTAACAACTGATTGATAGTAAAATACAAAACAAGTCTAACACTGTTCACGTTCCACTGTTGTAGCCTAAGCACTGATTACTTGAACATCAGTGCTTTCTTCAAAAGGTGATCAGTCTTTGAATGAGCAGTGCTTGGATCTTCAGCAGTACTTAAGAGACAGCTGTAGATAGAGCTCAATGTTTGCCTTTTAGCAGTCTTTAGTTGTTTCATCAGTGTTTGGTTCATCAGTTGTTCTTCTGAGCAGTACTTAGAGTGTATCAGCAGATAGGTAACCACTGTCAAGGGGAGAGCTTAGTGTAAACGTCTGCTTATTGTGAATCCACTGTTGTGAACAGGTTTTAGCTTTACATTATCTGTTCCTCTGGTAGGGTTCAATCCCAACAATCTCCCCTTGGAATAGATAATGCCAAAACCTTTCATTATTCTGGATTTTTATTCTTCATGAGAAGTTCTTTTGCTTTTCTTTTAAATTCTTCCTCAAACTCTTTGGAACTTGAATCAGCCTCATCCCTGCACAGTGTAAGCTCAAGGAGATCTTGTAGATCTTCAACACTCAGGCCTAGTGCTTGATTCCTTGATATATGCCTCACTTCTCCATTGATTCTGATCAGAGTCAATACATGGGTCTTTTGATCAGAGAGCCACTTTAGTATTTTTAAACCAAATGGGTTTCTTGGGAGAGGTTTATTGTCTGATGAACTTAAAGTGTTTGGCCTAGAGAAGAAGTGTAGAGCAGTATCATGAGCTTCAGAAATTCGTGTGAAAGCTTTTTCAATAATATCATTAGCTGCAGCTACGTCTGCTTCAACTTCTTTGTCAGTCAGCTCACTGTTTGTGACATCTGCTGATGATTTTTGGCTTACTACTTTGACCTTTTTGGTAAGGTTTTGTAGTTTTGCTAATTTTTCTTTATCTGAAGCCAATTTCTTGGTAGCTTCTTCAATCAGGTCATCTTCTTTATGCTTTCCTTCACCAACAGTCAGCTTTTCCTTCCTTTCTTTTCTCAACTTTGTAACAAAGGCTTCTGCTGTACTGATTTGTGTTTCAAATGTCTTGACCTGCTCCTTTAGCCTTTTGTAGTCAGACTTTTTAGGAGTGTTGGAAACTTTCATCCTCTGTTTCTCAAGCCTTTCATAAGCTTCATCTGTTTGCTGCTTTGACCATTTTGCTATGGCATCCGCAGTATCCACGTTTCATCCACCAACTCCTGCTTCTTTCTTTTATGCTCGGAAATAAGATCAGCTATGAATTTCTTGTATTTGTTCCAATTTGGAGCTGTCTTTTTCTTCCGTGGATCAAGTTTAATCTTTTCAATTCTGTTAGCCTCATGCTTTAGTGCAACTATTGGCCAGTCTTTGAATTCCTTTTCTTCAGCAGGATAGAACTTTTCTTTCATTATGTATGCAAGATATTCTTTTCTCAATTCATTTCGTTGATCTGCTTCAGGGGATAAACTTGACATTTCTTTGTTAAGATTACTTGCATATTCTTCTATTTGTTTGACTTTGTTGAGCAGGAATTCCCTTCTTTCCAAAATGGCTTCATCACCTTGATCCTTGCATTCAACTTTGGCTCTTATCCTTGCTTGTCTTGCTTTTATTTCGAGATATTCATCCATGTTTTCTGGAATTATGAAACCTATGAGAGAAGGAAATTTCCTTTTTGAAGGATCATCTTCAGTGTAAAATTGTTTCATCTCATTTTTCACAGCTTCTAATTCCAATGGATATTTAGCAGCAACAGGATCATACTTTTCATCAGTAGCCTGCGTTGTTTCTCTTTTTCTTTTGTGAGGCTTTGGAGGTTGTGGTGTCGGAATGATGAGATCAGTGGTGGATGTTTGACTAACAGTGGTTGAAACAACTGGTGTTTCAACCGCTGTTGTCATTACAACTGCTGATATGTCAGCAGATGTCTTCTGCTTTTGAGCAGGGGATGGAAGATGTGAGGTAGTTTTTGATGGTGGTGATGGTGGTGGTGACTCATCATCAGAAGTGAAAACCCTTCTCCTTTTTAATGTAGGAGAGGCTGATGATGTTTTGGGTGGATCAGTGGTTTAAGATTGGATAGCAGTGGTTTGTGATTGTGATTGACTGACAGTGGTTGAAACAACTGGTGTTTCAATCACTGTTGTCATTACAGCAGATGTTGTAACATCAGCTGTCTTCTGCTTTATGGCAGGAGGCAGTGGTGGTGATATGATTGTAGATGATGATGTGAGGGTAGTGGTTTTGGTGGTGTGTGATGGAGTGGTGTGTGTTGAAGATATGGCAGCTGTTTGGTTACTGACAGCAGTTTTTGTAACCACTGCTGTATCAGCTGTTTGGCTAACAGGTTTTGAGACCTGCTTTTCCTTTTCTTTTTCTTTTTCAGGCTCAATATAAAGGCCATGTTCTATTCCCATCTTATTCATTTTTCTCAACAGCTTGATATTCTCCCCCTTTTGGCATTATCTGAAGGGGGTTTAACAAGAAATGATATGGAAGAAGGAACTTTTCCAGAGGCGCTTTGAATGCTAGCCTTTATAGCCTTGATATCTGCTTGAGTGTCTTTAAACCTTGATTCCACCATGTTGGTCAGCATTTGTACATGAATAGCATGCTTTTGATCAGCCATATGTTGCTGTTTTTCAAGCATTGGTTGAAAGATATTCCAAAGCTCATTTGCAGCAAATGCATGTTGTGCAGCTGCTTGAGCAGGAACAGTAGTAGCTTGTGCTTTTTGAGCTTTTAAAATCTCTTGCACAATATCTTTAATTTCAGCAACTGAATCTTCAAGTTTTTCAACTCTTTCCGTCAATTCCTGATATTTTTAATCATCACCTACATTAGTAGGATCATCTGAATCCCCACCAGTAGTGGTTGTATCAATGTGTGACTTAGGAACTGAATCCCAGAAATCACCCATTGATGCCCCTTGTTCTTGGTACTGGGGACTTCTTTCTTCAGCACTCGATAAACCTTTGATGGTACCGGTGGTTAAAATCAACTCACTGGTGGTTACCGATGGTGCTATAGAAGAAATTGCCTTCAAGGGAGTCTTACTAATGAAACAACTGTCCAACTGAAGATCTGTTGATCCACCAGTTGTAGTTGCTGCTCCACTTGAACTACCACCGAGAGTTACTTGTAACTCAGGGGGTGTAACCTCCTCAATTGTTGCTGGGATAGCAGGAGTAGTAGCATCAGACCCAGTCACTTGTCGGGGTATACTCTCAGTGATAGGTGATAGAGAAGAACTGGTTTGTGTCTGAGCTATAGCAGCTGCATGCAACAAAGGTAGCATGGATTGTGGTAGTATGATTGGTGAGGGTATGGGAGTTGAAAGAGACATGTCCTTGGGATCAGGACTGAGGAAGATAGATCCAATTGAATCCAGAGCTTCATATTGTGGGGTCCCTGTGCTTACAACCTGATCCTTTTGTGAGGATGCATGAGGAGTTTTAGGCAATGGTTGAGATCTTTCTTCCAACTGCTGTGAGGAAGTAGCAGCAGTGGTTTGTGGTGACATTTGTTTTGTCACTGGCAGTAGCTCTGGGATCTCATCTTCCAGAGTTGCCTTTGTTTTGGGTTTGGTGGGTTTTCTGGATGTTTTTCTTTTGGTCTTTTTGGTAATTTCAGGTGTGGGTTTCAAGGCAGTGGTAGTGCTGCCATTATCACCTGGAGTAGTGAGCTCAGCAACTGATACCTGAGGAGCAGTTGTAACCGCTAAAATCTGCTCAGGTACCCCTGTTTTTGTTTTTATTGGTGCCATCATTCTGGAAAATGTTTCTTTTGTTAAGCCTTTTATTTGAAAATAGGCACCTTGTTTAAGCAGATTTTCAGTTTCTTTTTCAAATTTTTGTTTGAAATAATAGCTTAAAAATCTTGGAAACAGCAAAAATGCTTTACTTTCAACGTTTTTCACCATGTCATTGAAGATCTCCTGGGAATAATTGTAGTTTTTATTATTCAAAATAGCGTAACCCAGGCATTGAATTTTTAATGGTATTTCGTTGAATGTTGTTGTTTTATTAGAAACACAACTCAAAAGTGTGTGAAACAAAAATCTGGGTGCAGATGGGAAATAACCCTTTTGTAGGGTATCTACCTTTGATTGTTCTGCATAACCCCTTTTCAGAAAATCAGCTTTTAACTCGTTTTTGTCAAAAGAAGTTTTACCATTCTGATCATCGAGTTTGAAGACTTCTGATATTGACTGCGGTGTAATTTTGATCGCCTTACCCTGTATCGACGAGTTAATGGCTACGACTTTATCGTCTTGTTTTTCAAGCGTCGCCTTTTTCCAAAACTCGTTCTGGGTTTGTAGATAGATGGGAGCATCTGCCGTTAACAAAGTTTTGTACTTTGATGCAGATAATGTATCAATGATGGAGTCGAAGGCGTGGTTATCAGTAGGTTTTGTGAGCAAACCCAGATAATTATGAGGAGATTTTTATGGTATCTCGTTGGATTCTTCGGTCGTTTGAGCGACCTCTTTTGAAGGTGATGTTGATTTTGGTTGTGATTTTGATTTTGACTTTGATTTTGTCATTTTTGCGGAGAAGAGCGAAGAATGATTTTGAAGATTTTGAGAAGAAGGGTTGGAAACTGCTTTGAGAAGAGAATTTTGGAATTCAATTCGACAGTGTAAAACCCTGTTTGGGGTTTAGGGCAGGGTTTTATTTAGGAAAAAATGATCGCTGATGTGGCAGCGGTTATTATGATCTGAAGGCTAAAAACTGACCACGTGTCAAAACACTGATGAAATGGATGAAGGATGGAGAACAGTTGTTTTAAGGGTCACTGACGTATCAAGCATCAGTGGTTACAACGGTAAAAATTGTGACAGTGGATGATTTTGACTATCAGTGGATAGCATATCAGTGGATAGGACACTGCTTTTTGAACAACAGTGCTTGTCAAGATAATGAAGGATCAGTGGCTAACTTTCAGCAGTGGTCAGTATTTAGAGATCAGATGTTGTAACAAAACAGTGGTTAGGGTAAATGGTACAGATCTGAAGGACAAGTATTCCAGCAACAGTTTTGAGAATTTTCATTCAAGGTTTTGCCACATGTCAATTTTGAAGGACAGTGGTTTAGTACCCCAGATGATGAAAACTTTTTGCTAAGGCAACTCATTTTCGTTTAATATTCAATTAAAACATGAGTACCCTAGTAATTCAAGCATAGTTAGCAATCAACCTTTGATAAAAATTTAGGAGCAACCCTGAGTATGACATGATCTTGACATATGTACCATTTCCTTTTGACCCATTTATGAGGACAATATTACCAACAAAAATAAGGTATTACATCCTGACAGGAACTGAAACTACTGTCAACAAAAACAAGCAAAAGTTCCAAATATATTATTCCAAAAAAAAAATGAACAATATATCCTAGTTATTCGAGAAAATCCTTTGAGAAAAAATGGTTAAAGTATTTTCTGAGAATAGTATAAAAAAGGATCTGGTATATTTTCAAAAGATAACGTAGTCATATCATTCTCAAGTTTATAAAAATGGTCAGTGGTAAGAAATTTTGAATATATTTTGATCACTGTTAGGAACCATTTTATTGTCAGTTGATTGCAAATATGAGGACACATGGACACATGAGTTATGAAGATCCTTGTTATGGATCTTGTTACTATGTGATGATTTTGAAAATTTGTCTAGTCCTTTTGAAATTCAATCACAGGAAACACTAATATCACCTGAACTTTCTTGAACCAATGAGCACAAACAGTTGCTTAATGACCATCATTACCCCAAGTTTTGACTCTTAAGTGTTTTAAGTTTATACTCTTTTCTTCTGAATTCAAGAGTTTTTGTGAATTCAAAAGTTTTGAGATAAACACACTTCAGAGTTTTTGTGAATTTTCTTAATGTATTTTAACATAGTTGATTTTGTCCTTTTGAGGAACTCAACCTGTTTTCAACACATAAGATCTGAATAACTAAAGTTTTAATTTCCCTCTTGTGTTTTAACAAAACAATCAATGTTTTTACGAACATAGGTTTTGTTAATCTGAGGTTCATACTTTAGTATTTAATGAAAACATTACAGATTGTACATCAATAATTGAAATCAATTTAGAAAATAAAAATAGTCTCATAGTTTAACAGATAT
Source organism: Helianthus tuberosus (assembly GCA_030545235.1). Lineage (NCBI taxonomy): Eukaryota > Viridiplantae > Streptophyta > Magnoliopsida > Asterales > Asteraceae > Helianthus > Helianthus tuberosus. The sequence continues at coordinate 24,791 of JARYGA010034728.1, read as the reverse complement.
AGTTTCAGATCTAGAAACCATGAGTGTCTTATGCATGAATTCATTTGTTGTGTGAAATTTGTGTGTCATATGACATCTTGGTTGATTTACAGAGTTTTTGAATAACCATTTTGAACATGATTTACTCGATACTCTGTTTTTCAACAAAATACAACCAACCTTGGTATCAATGAATTTTGAGCTAAACTGTTATGTCAAATTGATTGTTAGATCGAATTTGACTGTCCAGGCTCTGATACCAATTGTTAGGATATGAGGATCTCATGATTGTGCTTGTTTGTGAGATTTGAACAAATCAAATAGATATGAACAATGTTGAGTGCAGCGGAAATGAATAACAAACATTGTGAACACAATCAAAGGAGAATATAGTTTGATAAACAATTGCTTTTTCATAGAGTCGAAAGATTACATTAAAAGCAAAAGGTTACAATGCAAGCTTACAGACTAAACTCCCCCTCAGCCTGATACTCCAGGGTTGGTTGCACAAGATGAAAGGATTGAATTGAGGAGAAGAACTCACTCAAAACGATCAAATATAACAGTACAGAGTATCGTCATATTTATAAGCAAACCAAACCACTGATGTACCTCAGCTGACGTCACCATGATAGTGACATCTAACAGCCTAACAACCTATAAACACTGGTCTATACAAAACTACTGATGTCTAACAACTGATTGATAATAAAATATAAAACAAGTCTAACACTGTTCACGTTCCACTGTTGTAGCCTAAGCACTGATTACTTGAACATCATGTTGATGCACAAGAATGTCTGTTGACTGCATCTTCATCAAGTCTTAAATCAAGAAAGTCAGATTAGGGTTTTTTAGTTGGGATTTCGCTTTAATGTACATGGTTGTCTAGATGATTTCGCTTTAAAGGACACATGTTGATTTCGCTTTAATGGACTTGACATATAAGCGAAATCAGTTACATGTGATTTCGCTTATATGGCATGCCATTGGAGCGAAATCAGCCTCAATATAAATACCTACACATGTGTCATTAGTTGTAGACATTGGAGCGAAATCAGATCATTAGCTTGGTAACAAAACTCTGTCAAAATTGATTCAGAAAGCTAATAAAGAGAAGAAATTGAATGAAACAGCTGTTGTTACTTTACGTGCATTGATTCCGCCTTTACACGTGAAGATGAACTGCCTTGACTGATCGTTTAGGGTCACGACACGGTCCAACAAGTGGTATCAGAGCTTCAGGACGAGGAGTTCATACTACATCAGCTGATTCGACACTATTATCTCATTTCTACTCTATTTCTCTTTTAGTTTTCCGATTTAAACAAGTTCCTACGGACAAAATGAGTTGAATCTCAAGTATATTGAGCGAAACTATCTGTTAATCAATCCGTAATAATATCAGACCTTAAAACAAAGTAAAACTCAATCAATTTTAAGAAAATTCAATCAGTTTTCGAACAGAAAATTCATTATCAGATCTGGAACGATTTTGCGGTCAAAATTGAACAATAAACATATCATTGCGTTCAGAATTAAGTGTAGATCATTCCTTGAAAGTATCAGATTGTAATTCGGATTAAAACATGGTGAAAATTGGTTAAAAGCTGATTTCGCTTTTACGTACATCACTTGATTTCGCTTTTGTGTACATCGAGAGTGAATCAACTGATTTCGCTTTAACGGACATTAAAAATCTGATTTCGCTTATCCGAACATACTGATTTCGCTCATACGGACATAGTCTAATTTCGCTTATTTGGTAATAAGTGATTTCGCTCCTAGTGACATAAGTGATTTCGCTTGAGTGAACAATTATGATTTCGCTCGAGAGGACATTGTTGTTGATTTCGCTCATTTGTCACAAACTTGTGATTTCGCTTATACGTCATTGTTTGTTAAAATTTCTAAAATTTGTCTAACTGTTTGTTGTTTGTTTGTTTGCAGGTGATTCGAGGTGTTTTACAAGGCACAAATACCAAGAAATCAAAATGTTTGACGAAAAGGAAAACAAAAATCTTGAAAACTTAAATGATTGGCTTTGTGAATCTTGGTGTGGGAGATTAGGTGATAAGGATGTTTATGTTAAAAGATTCGAAAATTTGTTGTGTATGAAGAATGAATCAGTGGAGAAGTTGGTAAAACGGTTTGATGAGTTAGTTTACAAGTTAGAAAGACATGGGATATATTTTTCAAAGGATGAAAAAATTTCAAGATTTGTTAATGCTTTACCTTTGGAATGGGATAAATTTGTGAATGAACTGAAACGGGATTCTAGTTTATCACGCTTTGATTTAAGAAGTTTCATAAATACAATAACAAATCATAGGAGTCATAAAGATTCAAGAAAAAGGGAGTTATTGGATGAAATAAAAGGAGAATCAGAAAAGATAGATTTGGATGTGATCATTGAAATGAGAAAACGAATCACTGTGTGTCTTGCAGCAAAAAATGTTATGAGATACGATATTAAGAGAGGTTGTTATATTGATGAAAATATGAATCCTCTTGATTTTGTTAAAATTTTCTGTGCAGGAACATACAAGATGGAAACAAAGAAAGAAGTTGATGATGGAAAGGTGAATGGAAAATGCTCGAAATGCGAAAAATCAGAAACAGACAATGTCAAACTTCTGAAGAATGTAGAAAGTTTAACATTGGAAATCAAAAGCTTGAAGGATGAGAAAGAATCTGATAGTAAACAGATTCTTGAAATGAGAGAAAATTGTGAAAAGTTGATGTCGGAAAATGTCAAACTGTTGAGTGGTTTGGACAGTTTGACATTGGAAATAAAAAATTTTAAAGAAAAAGAAAATGTTGTTGAAAATGAAAAATTAAAAATTGAAAAAGATTTTCAAAATCAAATAAAGATTTTAGAAGATGAGAGAGATATTTTTGGTAAAGATAATCTTCAAAAACAAATTGAAATCAATTCTCATCTTGCTAAAATCATTCAGCTTGAAAAAGAAGCTGAAAAAGCTCGGATGAAAATCAAAGAGCTTGAAGTGAAATTGAAAGGTTTTGTGAATTTTACATCACATGTTTCTCCAAAACCGATCAATTCTGTTCCAATAAGTGAAAATGTCACAAATTTTGACAAAGTCAAAATTGAAGATTGTGATGAAATATCTGATGATGAAAAAGAAAAGAAAAGAAAAATATTTTTAGATTTACAAGAAAAATTTAAAAATACTGTTTTGCAATCTACTGAAACAGGTGAATGTTCGAAACAAAAACCTGTTAAGAAGAGTGTAGAACAGAAACAAAAAGATAAAAATTTGAAAAATTCTAAAAATGAAAATAAAAGCTCATCAGATAAGTCATCCAATCATTATCAAAAATCACAAAAATCTAAAAATGAAAACTCACAAAATGTTGGTAATAAGTGGTGCAGGTTTGACCACAGTACTTCAAAGCCAAAACAAATTTTCAAGAAGAGTGATGATCACCACAAAGCCAGATAATGTTATGATCTAAGCATATGGTGTGAAAGTGGTGAATGGTACGATAACAGAGTGTGCTACACTTGTGGTGTGAGAGGACACATTGCTGTTAACTGCCAGAATTGGAGTTATGAAACAAGAAGATGCTATAATTGTCATATCAGAGGACATATTGCCAGAGATTGCTCGAGGAAATCGATGGGAAGATCGAGGGTTGAATCTCAAAGAATGGCAAAGAAGCCAGTCAACGTCAAGCCCCATGAACAGAAGGTTCTAAAACCTAAAGTTCAGGATCAGACAATTCAAGAAAAGAAAGTTAAACTTTCACAGGGGCAGAAAGACAGACTGCGAAAGAAAAGGAAGAAGGCGAGAGAGTATCTCGAGAAAATTTTGTCTTCGGGTTCACCGGACAGATTGAATAAAAGTTCTGATGAATCAACTCACTCGACTGTAAAGCCAAGTAAATTGAATTCTTCAGATGCAAATTTGAAGACAAAAGAGAAAAAGGAGAAAAAGAAGGTTGTCGGCGATGAATCTGGCTCCTCAAAGTCAGACAAGCCATATTCAGGCCATGATTCTGGTTCATCAAAGCCAGAGGAGCCTAGTGTTGAGGTAAAATCTGAGAATTCAGGTTTAACAATGGATGATGCAAATTTTCCACCATTGTTGAACAAGAATTCTAAATCACCCAAAGATAGTCAGGCTTGGGTGAAACTTTTCAAATAGAAAAATCTGACTTGCCGGAGCTTCCAGGTTGGTAAGTGTGAAGCAGGTATCGGCATCCTTCTTGAGAAATTCACAGGTTGGTAACTGTGATATTTCGACTTACATGTGGTAAATCAGGGACATTAAGTTGTACTTGATTTCCTACAAGTGTTTGTGTTGATAGTATCTTGAATTGTTAAATCTTTAAAATGGTTGAAAGAGAACAAGGTGATGAAACCCCGAATTTGTGAAATGACACATAAAACTAATTTTCCGGAAAAACCATTTTGATTAAAACAAACTTAAGTGTTTTGAAATCTAAATGGGAAAATAGTTTGTTGTCAGGGGGAGTTCTGATTGTTTATGCAAAGTGGATGGCGAATTGAAGCGATTCGATATCAGTTTGTCACATTTCTTGTATAGTTTGTTTTCAAATTTTCCTAGAAAATCAAAATTGAAACATATTTTGATTTTAGGGGGAGAAAAATTTTAAAAAAATTAGAAAATTTGAAAATTTCAAAAACATTGAAATAGCAAAAAATGAGTTTTGGTGTATAAAAGAGGAAATGATACTAAATCAGTGGACGATCACAGCATGCTAAAGATATGAAATGTCAAATGTGATAAACGGTCTCACTGATGATGTGTCAGTAGGTTTTTGCACATTTAGTAAATTGTGACGAGATATAAACCTAAATTTCAAACTTGCTTATATCGTGGGTAACATCTCTCGGATATATGGGTAACCCCCGAAATCTTGTTTGAAAGGTCTCGTATTCTGATATACTAGGTTTTTATACTCAGTGATATCTGGGGTATTATTCCGGGACTTCTGCTGAACGGTGGTTCTGACCTAGTCCTCGAATAATACTTTCCGCAAATGCTTGAAACATAGCATCACCCTCAGCATCAATGATAAGACAATAAAATTGCTTAGCAATGCTGTTGTAAAAAAGATCCTCTAAAGGGGACACACTCAAAAGTTGAGTCATGATCTCTCTGCTGAACGGTAGTTCTGACCTGAGCTCTCATGATTCTTCATAATTTATTAACCCCTTACAGATATCATTTGTGTTATAATCGCCTGTAAGACTGAATATTGGGATCTGGATACGGGAGTGTATTCTGAGGTGGGACACGTGATTAAGTTTAAGTATCTAAGACATTAAATTCGTATCTCGAAGCAGTTGAACTTTGTGTGAAAATTTAAGTGGATCAGTATACTGACAATCTAAGTGAATCGTTTTGATCTTAAAATGTCTAAAGCTTAATGGTGCTAGTGATTTGTATCATAAACTGATATGATCCTCTTACACAAACTCACAAAAATATTGTTTGTACATATTTGTTTACTGCATTTCTTTAAAATCAAAATCCAAAAAGATTTTCGACAACTGATGTTGAAGAGCTGATATTCAAAATTCCAAGTGCTAAACATGATGAATTGGGTTGGGAGAATATGTTGAAAACTTTAAATGTCATATACAAATGTTTTGATAGACTGTGTAGTTAGTTTATCAAGGTCATTCATTTGAACTAGATGTAACTAGTATGATTGATTGTGTTAATGATTTCTACCAGTAAGTTTACTAAATTCAATTGTTATAAATTTGTAAAACTTATGTTGAGGTAGAGGATGTGCAGGTTAACAGGTTGTAAACTTCATTATTCCCAACGGAAGCTAAATGTCAAAGCTTGAACCAGACATCTCAGATTCTAGCATATTGAGAGGGGGAGTCGTTGAAAGGGGGAGTCTGGATCAACAGTCAAAGGGAAGATGGAATTCAGAGTCAGATGGTGATTCTAAAGTTTGTGAAGATAGAGTGCTTATGATGAAAAGACAGAGAGTTAGAGAAAAGACTAAGACTGAAGACTCAGGAGCTGAAGACTACGTCAACATCCAAGGGGGAGTCTGTTGATGCACAAGAATGTCTGTTGACTGCATCTTCATCAAGTCTTAAATCAAGAAAGTCAGATTAGGGTTTTTTAGTTGGGATTTCGCTTTAATGTACATGGTTGTCTAGATGATTTCGCTTTAAAGGACACATGTTGATTTCGCTTTAATGGACTTGACATATAAGCGAAATCAGTTACATGTGATTTCGCTTATATGGCATGCCATTGGAGCGAAATCAGCCTCAATATAAATACCTACACATGTGTCATTAGTTGTAGACATTGGAGCGAAATCAGATCATTAGCTTGGTAACAAAACTCTGTCAAAATTGATTCAGAAAGCTAATAAAGAGAAGAAATTGAATGAAACAGCTGTTGTTACTTTACGTGCATTGATTCCGCCTTTACACGTGAAGATGAACTGCCTTGACTGATCGTTTAGGGTCACGACACGGTCCAACACATCAGTGCTTTCTTCAAAAGGTGATCAGTCTTTGAATGAGCAGTGCTTGGATCTTCAGCAGTACTTAAGAGACAACAGTAGATAGAGCTCAATGTTTGCCTTTTAGCAGTCTTTAGTTGTTTCATCAGTGTTTGGTTCATCAGTTGTTCTTCTGAGCAGTACTTAGAGTGTATCAGCAGATAGGTAACCACTGCCAAGGGGAGAGCTTAGTGTAAACGTCTGCTTATTGTGAATCCACTGTTGTGAACAGGTTTTGGCTTTACATTATCTGTTCCTCTGGTAGGGTTCAATCCCAACAAAAGTCAAACAGTGTTTGACTTTCAGCTTTGACCAGTCTCTGGTCAACACGAAGTTCGTTTGAACTTCGCAACGTGAGCGTAATCACGATGGTCATAGTCCCTTGTGACTATACCTACTGATTTCCACGTTAATTAGGTGTAGTGACGAGTCATAGTTTCAGTCAAAATGCGTATTTATGTGTATTTTGCAACCAAACTATTCTTGGGTATCAAAACCCTTTGTTTTGATATCAAACTTGTTTTCAAACCTCGTTAAACATGTTTTAACATGTTTAACTCATCACTTTAGGTTTAGTGCTTATATAGGGTCGTAAGATAAGCGGTCTAAACAACCGCTTAGACTTTCGAACCCGACCCGTTTGGTTTATCATTAGGATCCGACCAAACATATTTTGTGACCATAGTTGTATAGGGAATAACCTTTTGAGGTTATACCTTATGGTACTTCGTTTAGTTAGTTGTATGATAGGTAGTTTATATGCCTTAGGAAAATGACCAAAATGCCCTTTTCATGCATAATTGGATTTTAAGCATATGTAACTTAAACTTTTGTCATTTAACTTATTATGCAACATTATTAGACATGTTAAGGCATATAATACTTGTCATAGGACTAGTTAGGCTATGACACTCTAGATTTTCCCGAGCAACCTTCTTGTAATAGCATTATGTGTACTACGCTTTAAATGAAAGTTTGTGAATTATCTTGTTGAGCTATGTGATCCTGGTATGTGTTTGTAATATATATATATATATATATATATGTGTGTGTGTGTGTGTGTGTGTGTATATGTGTGAGCCGAGATCCCAAGGACACGACTCGAGATCACTCGGTCTCGAGTTACCCACATCGGTTGGGCCGCAACCCTTTAGCCCACTTGAAAACCCATTAGGGTGCACCGACTTGGGGCTAGTATATAACCCATGTTGATAGCCAACCTTGCTACTTTTGGCAACCATCATTTGCATCAATTTCCCCAAACATTCTCTCACTCCCTCACTCTCTCTAGCTTTCTCTCTCAAGAAACCATTAAACATCATCGCACCCTACATTCTTGGGGCCAATTTGGAAGGAGAAGACCTGTAGCTCGATCATCATTCCATCACGAACACACACTTACACCCAATCGGTTTCGGTTAGTGTCTCCTCTTAGTTGTTTGGTGATGAAAATGCATGATAAAATGTTGGTTAAGTGATTATATGCATTGTAACTATTGTTTAAGTATGATGAAAGTGTTTGTGTGAATTAATGGGTCCTTGTTTGTTAATGATGCATGCAACATGACCTCCTTTGTGAAAAGTGTGAACCTTTGTAGGATAATATGTTGGTGAGATGTTTTGAATGATAAAAGAATGATAGTTTAGGATTTGTCTATGACCATCCGATTTATGCTAGATATTATGAAACAAATGCCTTGTTTGATGATAGTTTACAAGATTTGTATTGATATCCCGATTATGTGTTATGATTCTCGAATGCATGATTAAGTGTAGTGTGACAACCCTCACCAAATCAGGTATCCGTATGAATTAATTAATATTTAATTAATGTTTAATTACTGTGCTTGCTTACAGTTGTGAATAAACTGCTACTTGATTTCTGATACGTACATATACATGCATCATACTTTATTACTGTCACTCCATTATCTACACAGAACTATAGTGACAAACTTGATGCACAAAAGCACTATAGCACCATGAACGGATAACCCAGTAAACATGCTGACATAGCCAGCATCAGACAGGCACTGTCTCTAAGGCCAGTATGAGCCGGGAATAGTTTACTACACTAGTAGGGAGTGTAGGGAGGTGAGGATTGTTAAACTGCGTCACTAGGTGATAGTTATAGTGACCGGATGTGCCTAAAACATGCTCTAACTACAAAATCCTGCACTTTAATACAAAATTCAGCATTTAAGCTAACTAGTAAAGTGCAAAAACATGAGAAAACAATGCTAGACACTTTCCAAAGTGTCGGGAATTCATTGTGTCACTAAAAATAATATTAAGGACACTTTAAATGCTTATTTAGCACTTTAACGGATCAATATCCAACCGAACGACCGAACTTTACCCGGAACATAAAAATATTGTCAATGACATTGTTTTTCCTTTTCTGAGCTAGTTAGGGTCCCCGAATACCCTAACACCCGTTATAATACATAACACACTAGTAATTAGTTTAACCTTCTAACTAAACTAACTAAACTCTAACTATGAAGTTCAAACCAAACCATGACCCCCCCTTCCAACCGAATCGGTCCCCAAGGGGACACACCCCACCTATTTTTGAATATTTTAATCCCTTGTGTCTCATATCTAGAATGCACAATATCTAATGGTTAAAGGATATGAATGGTTTATAAAAAGACTTAGGGGTTAATCACTTCATTCTAACACTTAACAAAAATTTGCATCTTTCTTTCCCTCTCCTCTTGTGATCGGCCGAACCCACACACCCACATCCACCCATCTTTAAGTTTCAAACAAGCCATTCCACTTACATACAAAGGTGAAGGGTCACACATAAGGAGGCTCGGTGCTTACGGAATCACAAGGACCTCTCTACATCGCTATTAACCACCTAGTTTTCGCTTCGATTCTTCCCTAGCCTTGAGCTAGTTGTAAGTGATTCTAAACACCCTCTTGATCTTGTCTAAAGTGGTTAATAGGAGGTTTAATGGTTAAAACTCAAGATCATACGAAAACAAAACTTAAAGTCTTGCTAGAAAGATGAACATGGTGGTTAAAGAGTAAATAATGGTGTAAAACTTGTGAATCTTGTCTAGTTATGGTTATTTTATGTTGTTGATTGCTAGTAGTGGAACGGATCGTCATCTAACCACGCTAGGTCATGTTCATGGAACATGAACTAGCAATATGTTTAGTGTAAAAGTTACAAGATGACGAACCCTTTCATACATGAACATGAACTTGTGTAAAAATAGTTTTTATTGTAAAATGGAGTTTTAAACTAGTAGATCTAAAGATCTACAAGTGATATTTTCGAAAGAACCAAGTAAAATATACAAGTCTTATTTTTAAAGCCGGATCTTTCATAAACTAAAGGTGTTTTTGGTGAACAAACAAGTGTGTAGACACTTGTGTAACAAAAGGATTTAACAAAGAAATATTTCCGTAATTTTTGACTATAAGTTGTAAAGTTACATATTCTTTAAAAATAAAGTTTTCGAGAAACTGATTTTATTTTTAAAGATGGAAAGATCTACTAAAAATGTTAGAAAGTTATTACATACATTCACACAATTTACAAGTTCATGTGTTTGCGATTTATGTTGATTTTGACTAGTTGATGATTGGGAAATTGTTGGTTGGAATTTTGAAAAGAAAATGATACGCTAGTAAGCGTGGCCACCTCCAGTTACAGAGGAAACTCTGGCGAAATTTTCCCAGAAATATAACACTTAGAATATTTTTGTGACAAGTGTTATAAATATATTTTTAACTTGTTTTTCTAAACAAACTTCGCCATGATTTTATTATAAGGTAACCAAGTGTCGGAGGTGGAATTTTCATAAATAAAACTTTTTAAAATATATATTGAGAATATATATTTCATAATAAAACACTTGTGTGATTTTATGATTATTTTGTGAACTATATATTATTTTTAGAGTAAAAATAATATAACTGGAATACATTGTGAAAGCACGACTCGAAAATAATACCAATGCTATCACAAATAAATATTTAAGTTACACCGGTATTATTATTACCACACGAACTTTAAATGTAACTTACGTATTTTTCGGAAAAATACTCTTAAACGTGTATTTTGACAAAGTATTATTTTGGAATTTGTATAAAGTAAAATATAATATTTTTGGGAAAAATATGTATATTTTGGAAATAGAATATTTTAGACAAATATATTTTATTAAGTGAGACTTAATAATATATTTTGGAATTATACGAAAACGCACATGTATTAAAAACCCCCATCCTTGGGAAGGAATACCACTATAAAATAATTACGAAGTGTAAATACGAAATAGTTGCCTAACTATTTCCGATAAACATTAAACCTTAAGCCAAGGCACGGCTGTCCGTCTAATAGAAGTTAGTACGTGTAGGTCGTCACGCAGCAGGTTGATTGGGAGATACTATTTCGAGACGCACTTCAGTGAGTTCATGTCCCCCTTTAGCGCAAGGAGGGTTACTACTTAGATCATGTGAGTGGGTAGGCGGGAACTGGAGGCCATTAATCCTCATTGTAGGACCGAGGCTCATTAAGCGGTAGATCTATCTGGGTGTAGCGAGCCCAGCCCCAGGCCCAACAGTACGGACCTCGGGGTGACTTTGAGCCCGACGCATAAATCTGCTAGGTTTGAGTCTTCCTACTGCACTTCACACATATCAATGGCCTTGCAAACCATTGGTGATATTTTTATTTCCTTATTTGCTACATACCAGGAATTTATACTTACAAAGGTTTTACATACTCACTTTCACATGAACTCGCTCAACTTTATGTTGATTTTTCAACTTACATGTATTTCAGGGAATTAGGGATCTGACGAAGTATGCTACGTTTTCACGCTGCGTAAGAGTTATGAGGTCATCCACGTTTAGGGATTGTGACTTTTACCTGGACGAGTCACAAGTCTTAAACGGTGTTTATCTTATGTTTATGGTTATGTCGTATGAACAATGTTTTTATTAAGTTGTGTTGTAAACTCGTTGCATGTGTCAACTCTAAAACAATGTTGTGGTATTTTACTTTTAAAACTCGAATCAATGGATGATCTTCATGGTTTTATTTTCATATAACTTTGTTGTGATTAAGCTATGGTATTAAGAAGTCACACCAAAATAAACCCACGCTTCCGCAAAGCCAGGGTGTGACAGTGTTGGATCTGAGTTTGGTTTTGATTTTATTTTCTGTTCGAATTAAAATGGAAATGGATGAGTTGTGCAGCGGAATTAATATGGAAACAAACTTTGCATACAATCAAACGAGAGTATTGCTTTGATCAAGACATTTTCAACAAAGAACCGAATGATTGAATTTAATTTCAACAACGATTACAAAGTAATGCTTGAATACAAACTCCCCCTCAGCCAGAGCTCAGTGTTTGTTCGTGCAAAGAAGACGGTGTTGCAAAGAGCTAATAGAACAGTACAGAGCACTGTTCTATTTATAGGCACTAGCAAACCACTAAGCATCTAATGCTGACGTCACCATGAAAGTGACATCTAACCTCCTAACAAACTCTAACCTCTGATCAATACAACACTGCTATGCTAACTACTGCTTAATACAATACATTTCATAAAGATAGAATAAACAACTGCTGCATCCCTCCACTGCTGTGAACCTAGCAGTACTTGTCCGGATCAGCAGTGCTTGAAACAAAGCAGTAGATTGAGCAGCAGGGCTTTAGTCTTCCATCAGACCTTTACTTGAACAGCAGTTGTAGGTCAGCAGTTTGCACGATCAGCAGATAGGAGGTCAGCAGATGTTGAAATCACTATCAAGGGGAGAGACTTGTATGTAAACATCTGTAAACGTCTGCTTATTCTGGATCCACTGCTCTCATCCAGTTTTGGCTTTAATTATCTGTTCCTCTTGGTAGGGTTCAATCCCAACAATCTCCCCCTTGAACAGATAATGCCAAAACTCTTCATTATTGTGGAGTGTTTATTGCCTCATCAGCAGTTCCCTTATCTGACCTTTAAATTGTAGTTCAAAGTCTAGGGCATCTGTATCTTCATCATCCCTGCTAAGTGGAAGATCAAGGAGATCCTGCAAATCTTCAAGACTCAGGCCAAGAGCTTGTTCCCTTGATATTTTCTTCACTTCTCCACCAGACCTGAGCAAAGTCAATACGCAGGTCTGTTTGTCAGTTTCCCACTTTTGTATTTTTGAGCCTGGTGGATTACTTGGGAGATGTTTATTTGCAGAGGTATTGGGTGAGGCTGGCCTATTCATGACTGGCTGAGCAGTACTTGCAGATTGTTCCAATTCAAGATCTTCTTTTATCATTAATTTAAGGCCTGCTTTTACAGCAGCATTCCCAGCTTTTAGATCTTGAATTGTTTCAACACTTGACTGGTTTTGGCTCCTTCTTTTGTAGATGGCAGCACCAGCTGGAGCAGTGGTTCTTTTGACTTGCAGCTTTGGTGGTCTTTTTGAGACCTCTGCTTTGGAGTAGTCAGGCTTTTGTGGAACTTTTGGATCTTTCTTTCTAAGTTCCTCTAAGCTTTTGTAGGTTGCCCTGACCCTATCTTCTCCCCACTTTGTCACTGAGTTCTTTGACCCATAATCAGCAGCTATCAACTCTTCTTTCATTCTCTTCAACTCTAATGCCTTATCGGCTTCAAACTGTTTAAACTTTTCAGGAGGAGTCTGCTTGACCTTATTTTTAATCATTTATTGAATCATGGCTGCTTCTTTTTTAAGCTCAGGAATGGTCCAGTTTTTGTACATGTGTTTCTCCCCCTTGTATTTCTTGTAGGTTATGATGTTCTCAATGTAGTCTTTTCTCAAGGACTCATCTGCCCTTTCTGAAATTTGCTGACATACATTTTTAGCAAATCGCTCCATAGCACTGACCTGTGAGAGTAAAAACTGATAGTTTTGCTGAAATTCTCTATCAGATTTTCCCTTTCTGTTTTTAATTGCGATATCCTCTGCTTGCTTGACCTTGACCTTCAAGTATTCTTCGATATTGTTAGGCCTGGGATATCCACTAATTAATGGCAAACTCCTTTTAACTGGGTCATCCTCATAGTAGAAAGATTTGATTTCTTCCCTAACTGCAATGAGTTCTAGAGGAAATGAGACACCAGCAGGAGGTAATGGCTTTAAAATTTGAGCTGAAGAGAGAGGTATGGGTTTTGGAATTTTGATAAGTGACAGGGATTTTGAAGATGTTGGTGGTGGAGATGTGTCATCATCTTTTAGAATTAGTCCTTTTTGGTTGAGGATGGACTGATGATGTTTTAGGTGAAGCAGTGGTGGTAGATTTAGTGGCAGTGGTTTGTGATTAACTAACAGCTGTTGAAACAACTGGTGTTTCAACCACTGATGCCATTACAACAGATGTTATAACACCTGTTGTCTTCTGCTTTTTGTCAGCAGGTGAAAGTGGTGGTGAGATTGTTTTTGGTGGTGACAGTGGTGGTGGTAAAGTAGTAGTTGTGGTGTGTGTTGAAGTGGTGTGTGTTGAAGTGAGAACAGATGTTGAAACCACTAAAGTACCAGCAGTAGTTGATACAACAGGAGTTACAACAGCTGTTTGGATGGAGGTTTGATGCTGTTGGCTTTTGGATGGTGGTTTTGGAATATGCTTTGGAATACTGGATGGGATGGACTTAGGTTTCCTTTTTGTCTTAGGATTTTTAGAATCCTTTGACCCAGAATAACCCTGCGCATACAGCTCCATAAAAGTTCTTTTCTCCTCATTCCACCTTGAAATATCCTTTGCCAATCTATCCTTCTTTACACTTGCTACTCCTTCATCAAGTGTTTCTTGAGTTGCATCAACCTTTTTACTACCATCTGGCATAGGAATTTTTCTGGTCATAGCATCCCTTTCAGGTTCAATGTAAAGACCATCATCTATTCCCTTCTTCTTCCACTCCTGAATTTTCTCCCCCTTTTTGGCATTATCTTCTGGGAGTTGATCAATGAAAAGTACTGTTGGAGGAGCAGTGCCAGTGGTTTACAATAAATGGGCCTTGATTGCCTTAATATCTGCTTGAGTGTTCTTGTACCTAGACTCCATAATGTTTCTCAGCTTTTGGACATGAAGTTCATGTTGCTGATCAGCCAGTTCTTTTTGATGTTGGAGAAAAGGTTGGAAAAGGTTCCAGAGCTCATTTGTAGCAGATGCTTGTGGTGGAGCAGGTGCTTGAGGTGGAACAACAGTGGATTGCGTCTTTTGTGTTTTCAACACCTGCTGTAGCATATTTTTAAGATCTCCAACAGATGTATCCAACTTTTCAATTCGTTCCGTCAAATCCTGATATTTTAAATCATCACCCAATTTAATGGGATCATCTGATTTCCCACTATCAGTGGTTTTATCAGTGGTTGAGGTAGGGAGTGTACTCCAAACACTAACCACTGATGCCCCTTTGTCTTGGTACTGCGGTCTTCTTCCTTCAACACTTGACAACCTTTTGATGTTGCCAGTAGGATAAATAAATCCACTGGTGGTTGGCAGAGGTGCTATGTAAGGAATTGCCGCCAAGGAAGTCTTATTATTGTAACCACTGTCCAACTGTAAACCAGTGGGTTCAACAGTTGTAGTGGCTGCTTCACTTGGAATACCACCGAGAGTTACTTGTAACTCAAGGGGTGTAACCTCCTCAGGTTGTGTTGGTGGGTTAGAAAAGATTGATACATCAGACCCAGTCATTTGTTGAGGTGTGTTCTCATAGATGGGTGATTGAGAATGACTGTTTAGTGCCTGGTTCAAATCAATTGCATCCAATAGCAGTTTAGTTGGTGAAGGAATTTTGGATGTGAGGTTTGGTGTAGAAACAGGATTTGCCCCGGGCATTGAGCTGCGGATGATGAAACCGAGTGATTTCAGAGCATCATGATGTGGTGGCCCTATGTGTACAACCTGTTCTTTTTGTGAAGAAGCAGGAGGAGTATTGGTTTTGGGTTGAGATATTTGTACCAATTGCTGTGAGGAAGAAGCAGCAGTGGTTTCTTGTGACTTTTGTGCTGTCACAGGCATTTGCTCTGGTATCTCATCCTCCAGAGTTGCCTTTTTGATTGGTTTGGGGGGTTTTGAATTTTTCTTTTTCTGTGGCTCTTTGGTGATTTTAGGTGTGGGTTTCAAAGCAGTTGTGCTGCCACTTTGATCACCTTGAGCAGTGGGCTCAGCAGCAGATACCTGAGGAGCAGTTGTAACTGCTAAATTCTGCTCAGGCACCTCTGCTTGTGTTTTGCAAGGTGGTAACATTCTTGTCAAAGTTTCAGCAGTTAAGCTGTTCATTTCAAAATAATCACCTTGGTGTATTGCAGCAATATCATTCTTACTGAATTTCTTTTCAAAATAATAACTTAAAAACCTTGGAAACAGTAAGAATGATTTTGTTTCAACATTATTAACCAAATCATTAAAGATTTCCCGAGAATAATTAAAATTTTCTTCTTGAAGAATTGCATATCCCAGATTTTGAATCTTTAATGGTATTTCATTAAAGGAAGTGGTATTGTTTGAAACACATAAGAGGAGGGTATGAAATAAAAACCTTGTTGCAGAAGGAAAGAAACTTTTTTGTAAGGTAGCTTTCTTCATCATTGTGTCTGCATACCCTCTCTCAATGAAGTCAATTTTTAACTCGTTTTTAGCGAAAGAAATTGTACCTTCCTGATCATCGAGTTGAAAGACCTCTGAAATTGACTGTGGTGTAATCTTGACTGGTTTTCCCTTTAGAGTAGAGTTAATGGCTATTACAGCGTCTCCTTGTGTTTCAAGGGTGGCATTCTTCCAAAACTCTCTTTGGGTTGTCAAGTAAATTGGTGCATCGGCTATTAACAAAGTTTTATACTTTGATTTAACCATTTTGGCGATGATGGAGTCAAAAGTATTTGTGGTGCTGGGTTTTGTGAGAAGACCCAGAAGATTGTGAGATGGTTCGAATGGAAGTTCGGTGGGATTAGCCTTTTGAGAAGCCGCTTTCGACGATGATTTGGAGGAGGGTTTTGCAGGTGGCTTCGATTTTGTCATTTTGAAGATGATGATCGAAGAAATTTGTGAAGGAATGTGAAGAAAAACTGTTTTGAGAAGAGAATTTTTGAGAATTCAATTCGACAGTAAAACCCTGTTTTTGGTGTGAAGTGGGGTTTTTATAGAGGAAAAAGTGAAGGCTGACGTGGCAGTGGTTACAAAAGTACTGACCACTATGTACTGCCAAGCTCTGAGAAAATGAAGGACAGTACTTTTATGAAAGTTACTGATGAAGGCAGTGATTACAACGGTAAAATGGAAGCAGTGGATGATTTCACTATCAGTGGATAGCATATCAGTGGATAAGACACTGCTTTTGAGCAACAGAGTTTATCAAGGAAATGAGAGAACAGAGGATGGCTTTCAGCAGTGGACAGACTTTGAAGTAGAGCAGACTTTTGAACAAACAGTGGTTATGGCAGACTTTTAAGGATTTTAATGAAAATTTCATTTTTGGCTATTTTTAAGGATGGATTTTTGATTTTCTGAAAATATTTTGATGCGTTTATGCATAGAAAAACAAGATGTTGCTTGTTATTCCATGTTTAGCATCCCAATTCTAGAGACCAAGCTTTCAAAGGTGGCTGTATCAAGTGCTTTTGTGAGCACATCTGCCAACTGGTCTTTAGTTGGGACATGATGCAGAGAAATCAAACCTTTTTCATAGCAATCCCTCACAAAGTGATGTCTGATGTCGATGTGTTTGGTGGTTGAATGGGAAACTGGATTTTTGATGATATTTTCTGCTGCCTGGCTATTCAACATGAGTGGTGTCTTTAAGGCAGTGACACCAAAATCCAGCAACTGATTTTGAAGCCACATGAGTTGGGCTGTACAGCTTGCAGCAGCAATATATTCAGCTTCAGCAGTGGATGTTGAAACAGCTGCTTGCTTTTTGCTTTGCCATGAGACTAAGCAATCACCTAGAAACTGGCACCCTCCTGATGTGGACTTCCTTGTGGTGTTACATCCAGCAAAGTCACTGTCTGAAAAGCCTGAAAGCTTGATATTCCCATTAGCTGGATACCAGATACCAAGTGTGGGAGCACCTTTTATGTATCTGAAGATCCTTTTTACAGCAATGAGATTTGATTTTTTGGGAGCTGATTGACTTCTTGCACAGACACATGTTGCAAACATGATGTCTGGTCTAGATGCAGTTAGGTACAATAAAGACCCAATCATGCTTCTATATAAAGTTTGGTCAATTAGCTCATCCTTTTCATCAGACATGACAAGCTTATTTGTTGCCATGGGTGTGCTGCATGGTTTACAATCATTCATATCAAATTTATTCAAAAGTTCTTTAGCATATTCGCTTTGATGAATGAAAGTTCCATTTTGCATTTGCTGAACTTGGAGACCAAGAAAGCATTGCAGCTCACCCATTGCACTCATTTCAAACTCACATGTCATGAGTTCTCTAAACTCTTCACACATTGAGTTACATGTGCTTCCAAAAATAATGTCATCCACATAAATCTGGACAATCATTAAATCCTTCCCTATCCATTTTAGAAACAATGTTTTATCAATGGTACCTCTTTTGAAACCATTTGAGAGTAGGAAGTTGGAAAGAGTTTCATACCAGGCCCTTGGTGCTTGTTTCAAGCCATACAAAGCTTTGTTTAGCCTATAGACATGATCTGGATAAAATGGATCCTCAAAACCTGGAGGTTGACAAACATATACCTCTTCTTGAATTGTACCATATTGGAAAGCACTTTTGATATCCATTTGAAACACCTTCATGTTGTGGTTGACAGCAAAGGCCAGGAACAGTCTAATGGCTTCCAATCTTGCAACAGGGGCGAATGTTTCATCATAATCAATCCCCTCTTCCTGTCTGTAACCTTGAACCACAAGCCTGGCTTTATTCTTGACAACAATACCCCTTTCATCTGTTTTGTTCTTGAAGACCCACTTTGTGCCAGTGGGACTAACCTCTTCTGGCAGTGGTACAAGTTCCCATACTTGTTGTCTTTTAAACTGTTGGAGCTCCTCTTGCATGGCTTCTACCCAGCTGTTGTCTTTCAGTGCCTCTTGGTACTTGACTGGCTGATGGAGTGATAGAAAACCAGTAAAAAGATAAATGTTTTGGGTTTGGCTTCTTGTGAGCACCCCTTCATTTATGTTGCCAATGATTTGATCAGGTGGATGAGATCTCAAGAAGATTAAATCTCCTTGGTATGGTATGATGGCATTTGTTGGTGAAGGCTGCAGATGTGTATCATCTGAGCTAACCACTGCTGGGGACTTTGATGATCCAGGGGTGGCTTCAAAAGGTGGTGGAATTGGTGGTAATGATGAGGACACATGCTGACTTTTATCCACTGTTTGGGGACTTTTGTCAGCAATGTTTGAGGATGTGGAAGCAGTGGTTGATGGGCTACTTTGGTCAACAACTGTTGAGGTAGCAGTGGTTGAGCTTTGACTGTTGTTTTGAACATCTGATGCTCTTCCCATTTTGACAGACTTTTGAGGAATGATGATTTCATACCCATAGTCTGGTGTTGAACCTCTGATGGACCTGCACTGTTAGTCTTGACAGCAGTATTTTCAAAAGTAAAATTTTCAAGATCAAACAGATCTGCAGGATTTGCTGGGATTTTCATTGATGAAAGTTCATTGAACTTTACATTCAAAGTCTCCTCCACTGCCTTGGTCCGTGTATTGAACACTTTGTAGGCCTTGGCAGTGGTTGAGTATCCCAGATGATAACCACAATCAATTTTGGCTGCAAATTTTGAAATGGAATCTTTTAAGTTCAAAATAAAGCATGGGCAGCCAAACACCTTGAAGTAAGAGATCAGTGGTTTGATTTTATACAGAATTTCATAAGCAGTCTTTTTGTGCCTGGGGTTTATTAAAACTCTGTTCTGGACATAGCAAGCAGTGTTTACTGCCTCTGCCCAGAAAGTTAATGGCAAACCTGAATCAGCAAGCATGGTTCTGGCAACCTCAATCAAAGTTCTGTTCTTCCTTTCCACTACCCCATTCTGCTCTGGTGTTCTAGGGATGATGTACTGCCTTACAATCCCTTTCTTCACACAGAAGGCATCCAACTCCTTATTTTTAAATTATGTGCCATTGTCACTCCTGAAGCTTTTCACTGGAAGGTCAAATTGCTTTTCAACCTGTGTCACAAAGTCTTGCAAGATGCCTGCAGTCTCATCTTTTGAGTGTAAAAAGAAAGTCCATGTAAACCTAGAAAAGTCATCAACAATAACCAAACAATATCTTTTCTTCTTGAGACTCATGACTTGAACTGGGCCAAACAAATCCATGTATAGCATCTGCAAACACTAGGTTGTTTTAGACTCTTCAATGGACTTATAAGAACTTTTATGCTGTTTTCCTTTTAAACAGGAAATGCAATGTTCAGGACATGAGAACAATTTTTGTGGTAGGCCTCTCACCAAACCATTTTTTGAAATTTCAGTGATTGTCTTAAGATTTGTGTGCCCCCGTCTTCTGTGCCAAAGTACTGTCTCTTTGTTAGAAGCAGCTGAGAACAGACAGGCATCAGCTCTGGGACACTCTTTTGACATATCAACAACATAAACATTGCCACTTCTTTGAGCAACAAGTTTTGTTTGACCAGTTTTTATTATTGCTTCAATCTTTTTGACCATTTCTGGTCCAACAATCCTACAACAGTCTTTTGTGAAGAATGACCCAAATCCCTTGTCACTCATTTGGGACACACTCAGAAGGTTGAATTTTAGATTGTCTATCAGATTGACATTTTCGAATTTTACATTTCCAGACTGCACTGTACCAGACCCCAGAACTTTCCCTTTACTATTATTCCCAAAGGATATATCACCCCCTCCATGGATTTTAAAGTCTTTGAGGAGGGCTTTACATCCTGTCATGTGCCTGGAGCCTCCACTATCTACATACCAAAGACTATCAAAGCATGCAGAAGCTCCCTGCACATGAAGTAAAAGGATTAGTTCATTAGGGTCTCCAAAGCCAACAAGGCTTTGGATGGGGTCTCAACAGTGTCTGGGATGGATGCAGAATGATGGACAGTGGTTAGGCCAGGGGTTTGGACAGTTTTAGTACTGTTTCTTGCTAACCACTATTGGGGGTCTTGACCAATCACCTGTTGGTAACCAAAAGGATGCATGTTCACTTTAGGTTTAGAGGGCCTTTTGTAGGCCTCATAAACGTGTGGAATCCTTTGGTAAGACTGTTTTTCCTTGCCTTTTCTGAACTGATTGGCAGGGGGTGCATCAGTAACCTGAACATCTCTTTTGACAGATGTTTGGTTCAGCTGTTTTGTGACAACTGTTTGAACTGGCACAAACAGCGGTTGTTTCTTGGTGAATTTGACAGATGATGTTGATGGACTCAAGGATGTTTTAGCAATGTACTCATTCTTTTTCACATCAAAGTTTTTGAGATACACACATGCTTGAGTTTTGTGGTTTGTTTTACCACACACAATGCAGCTTTTAGCTGAAACAATGACACTTGTTCTGTTCAAATTATAAGCTTTTAAGTTGAAACAGTCTTTTGTTAGATGATTCCTTTTCTCACAGAATTCACAAAACAAGTTATCAATTTTTTCTTTCTTCTTTCTCTTTTCAGACTCCTTTGCAGCAGAGGTTTTAACCTCTGTTGGGATGTCCTTGAGAGGTATGACTTTAGCTTTTGGAGCTTTAACACCATCAGTTGATGTAAAGTCCATGGGCTTGAAGTTTTCAAGAATATCACACTCATCAGACCATTTTGGTTTAAACTGATAATCTTCAAGCTCCTCAAAAGTAGAGGATCCCATTGGTCTGTCAAGTGTGATTTTGTTACCAAGTTTATCAGTGATTTTCACTTCTTGGCCTTTCTTGTTTGTTGGAATAAACTCAGTGGTTACATCAGTGGTTTGAACAAATTTTCCAAAAGCAGTGTTTTCATCATCATGTTTTCTAGAACCAACACCAAATTTCACATTGCTTTTTATCTGTTTTTCAAGCATAACCTCATACCCTTTGCATGATTCCACCCATCTTTCACAGGTGATCTGGGTGGACTCCAACTCCTTTTTGCAAACTTGGTATTTTTCTACCATAGTTTGGAGTTGAGTTTTGGTTATGCTTTGTTCTTCTTTCAGACTGCTGATCTCTTTTTCCTTTTCAGTCAATTTGTTTTTAAGTTCTTTTAAAGATCTTTCAAATTTGACTTCATCAGTTAAGATTTTATTCCGAAGGTTTTCATTTACCTCTTTGATGTTGGCAAAAGCAATAATGCAATTTTCAGAACACAGTTTTTCAAGAACTTGAGGTGATACCTTGGCAGCAGCCATCATTGCACAATCACATTGATGATTTTCTTCATCATCAGCTCTTTCTTCTTTCTCACCTGCTTTCTCATTTATCTTTTCTTCTTTATCCTCTTTGGACCATGGGTCTGTCAGTGGTTTAATCAGGGTTTCTGAATTTTCTTTCAGCAGCAATTCACCAGCAACTGCACTAACAACTGCTTCAGTCACCTCATCCACTGTTTCATCACTTAGCTGTTCACCTTCAGTTTCAATCCCCTCTGGTATTGACTCTAATGCTATCAAACAAAATTTATCATTAGAAGATTCATTAGAAGCATAGAGTGCAAAATTTTCATCACTAAGCTCATCAGGCATACTGCTCCAGTCAACAAAGCCTTGAGTGAAAAAGCTTTGCTGATCTGGTTGTACCACTGCTGGAGCAGCAGTTTGAGGTGCAGGTTGCACTTGTGCCTGGGGGACAGGGGTTTGAACATATTGAATCTGTGGAACAGTGGTTTGGACATAATGCACAGGCACAGGGGCAGCAGCATAATGAGCAGTGTTAACATGAGCTGCAGGGGTATATTGGGTATAGTGCATAGTGCTTTGATTTTGAGGTCTAGGGTTTGAGCTAGGATGAGTGATTATAGGACCAGTAGTTTGACTCCTGCATTCCCTAGCAAAATGACCTAGCCTATTGCACTTGTAACACTTGATTTTCGATTTATCCAACCCAACCCTTAGATTCCCATGTAGCACTGGGAACTTTCTCCCTGTTCTTTTGTAGAATTTTCTTGTTCTCACACTAAGCAAAGCCAGCTGATGCAAAATGTCCATCTCCTCTAAGTCAGTGGGATCAAAATGCTGCAAATCATTGAGTTCAAAGCACAAATTATCTGACATCTGGTTTTCAGTGTTTGCAGTAAAAGCATAATTTGTAGAGTGAGGATCAGGGTTGGTAAAGTTACCACCAGCTGTTATATCAATGAAATGATCATAACCCTGTTCCTTACTGCTGCTACCAGATTCTTCCTAACCCAGAAGAGTTGTGCTACCGAATGAGTAATCATCAGTGGCTTTTCCAGACTCTTGCAACTTCTTTTTCTGGTTCAACTCCCTTTCATAAGTCAGGAGTCTACCATGAAGTTGGGTCAGGGTCAGATCTTTGAACTCAACAGAGTTTCTAGTCACAAATGCAATTGTGTCCCATTTATTAGGTAGTGATCTAAGAAACCTGCTATTTTGGGTTGATTTTGGAAATTCAACCTTAACAAGTCTTAGCTCACTGATGAGACAACTGAATCGTTCAAATTGTTGGGTCAATGTTTCACCCTTAATGTGACAAAAGGTTTCATACTGCTGATTCAGAATTTCCCTATTGTTTTCAATAACTTCTTCAGTACCCCCAAACTGTTCCTTCAATGCATCCCATAGCTCTTTTGCACTGTTGCAATGCAACAGTCCAGCATAGATCTCATTTGGTAATGCAGATGCTATGATGCTAAATGCTTTGGTATCCAGTTCGAACTTTTGAAAATCAGTTTCAGTATAGTTTTCATAAGGTTTTGGTACGTTCTTCTTTGGATCCTCAGCACTTGACACCATAGGAACATGGGGACCAAAAACAACAGACCTGCAACATCCAGTGTTCTGTTGAGCAAGGATGTGACCCATCCTTTTCTCCCAGATGTTGTATTCATTACGTTTAAGCATAGGTGGTTTAAAAAGCGAGCCAACATTATTCTTATCATCTTGTGATTGTGACGTCATCTTGGTTGTTTTACAGGCACTGATTAATCAACTTTAATGGTGATTAAACCTTACTCTGTTTTTCAACAAACCGAACAAACTATCGATATCAACGATTTTGAGGTAAACTATTTATGTCAAAATGATTGTTAAATCAAATTTGACTGTCCTAGCTCTGATACCAATTGTTGGATCTGAGTTTGGTTTGGATTGTATTTTCTGTTCGAATTAAAATGGAAATGGATGAGTTGTGCAGCGGAATTAATATGGAAACAAACTTTGCATACAATCAAACGAGAGTATTGCTTTGATCAAGACATTTTCAACAAAGAACCGAATGATTGAATTTAATTTCAATAACGATTACAAAGTAATGCTTGAATACAAACTCCCCCTCACCCAGAGCTCAGTGTTTGTTCGTGCAAAGAAGACGGTGTTGCAAAGAGCTAATAGAACAGTACAGAGCACTGTTCTATTTATAGGTACTAGCAAACCACTGAGCATCTAATGCTGACGTCACCATGAAAGTGACATCTAACCTCCTAACAAACTCTAACCTCTGATCAATACAAACACTGCTATGCTAACTACTGCTTAATACAATACATTTCATAAAGATAGAATAAACAACTGCTGCATCCCTCCACTGCTGTGAACCTAGCAGTACTTGTCCGGATCAGCAGTGCTTGAAACAAAGCAGTAGATTGAGCAGCAGGGCTTTAGTCTTCCATCAGACCTTTACTTGAACAGCAGTTGTAGGTCAGCAGTTTGCACGATCAGCAGATAGGAGGTCAGCAGATGTTGAAATCACTATCAAGGGGAGAGACTTGTATGTAAACATCTGTAAACGTCTGCTTATTCTGGATCCACTGCTCTGATCCAGTTTTGGCTTTAATTGTCTGTTCCTCTTGGTAGGGTTCAATCCCAACAGACAGCTTGGTATCAGAGCTTTGATCATAGCGAACTAGGATTCCTTCTCGAGTCTAGACTATGATCACTAGGGCTCTGACGAAAACATTTTACATTGCATACACTACGTCCAGATCCAGGTCACAAAACACTTCCCCAAACAAAAGAGTGAGCACATTTTATTTGTTAGTTATGGCTCAGTCTGAGAGGCTGAGGGAGTAGTCTAGTGGGACTAGGAGGCTCAGTCTGAGAGGCTGAGGGAGTAGTCTAGTGGGACTAGGAGGCTCAGTCTGAGAGGCTGAGGGAGTAGTCTAGGGGGACTAGGAGGATCAGTCTGAGAGACTGAGGGAGTAGGCTAGTGG
>JARYGA010034727.1:0-27983 GCA_030545235.1 Helianthus tuberosus | reverse complement strand
ACCCACTGATGTAAAATGATATTTTGGGATTTTTGAAGATTTTTATTTATTTTTAGACTGAGCATAACATAGGGTTCTAAGCTTGATTCGGTTATTGTCGGTTTTGCCCTTTTGGCCTATAAAACGAGTTTTACAAATCATGTTGATACCAAAACTTTTGCTACTGATTTCATATGATAAATAAAGTATTTTAAGCTTTCTGGAATAATAAAAATATCAGCTTTCTTATAAAACCCGGAAATAGCTCAATATCGTCTTTTTAAGCGTTTTTAATGCATAGTATGTATTAAAACTATTTTGAACATATAAGGTTTGATGCCTACTGATATTTTCAGTAAAATTTTATATTTTAACAGTAAGCAAAAGTTTTAAACTCAGATTTCCAGTTTTGACCTTTTAGGCTTATGTGAAATTACCAAAATGCCGCTACGGTGCATAGTTTGGTTATAAATGATAAATTTCACACATATGTTATACCCTACTGTTATAACTTATTAAATTAAGTATTTTTATTAATTATATCAGACCTGTTACTCAGTTTGTTATTTAAACCCTTTTATAACCTTTAAAATGACCAAAATGCCCCTACGGGGCATAGTTTGAGTTTAAAATCATTTTAGGCATAATAGAAGATATCTTACTGATGTCACAACATATTTAAGGCATATTAACTTAGGAAACCTGTATATGACTCTTATGGTTACCCGTTACGCATATTTCGCGTTCTGTTCGGTTTATGCGACTAGTTTGCATAAATTGACCGAAACAGGTCAAACCTTATCTTTTTTGTCTCAAAATCCAGAATGTGTTTAGTTTACCCATATTATACAATTCTTCAAACTTGTTGGGTCTAAATCACATTCTATTACGGTCTTCGCTTATTCATGCGTTTGAACCATATCTTCCTTTAAAACTAACCGGTCTAAGTTTAGGCTTAATTAAAGACCCGTTAGGAATCTAATAGGTTATTATAAACCTTCGTTCCAGAATAGGAGACCCGGTAAAAGCTACGTGCACTTGCTGTTTTTGATTATTACTTGCAAAGGTAAATACTTTTAAGTTATTTTCCCTTATACGGGCTTGGGGTACGGTATATAAAATACCGCTTGGTCGGCCATTGAATTTTTGATCGTATGAAGGTTAATTTATTGAAATGACCCGTTTAAATTGTTTTGTTTGCTTAAAGCCTTTGGGGGGTTAATGACCATGTCCCGGATATCCTTGGCATCATTCACAGAAACGGCCACGACCTTAGCACGGGGTGTAGGAGTACACCCGCCAGTGCATTTATAAATAAAAAGATATAACCGCTGGTTTCGAGAATAACTCGCCGCGGGACTATATGATGTGGTGTGTCAATTAATCTTTAACCCGGTGTTTAGCGCGAGCTACTGAACGTATAAGAAACATGCAATGCTTTTACAAGTTTATATATAAATAATTATCCCAAGTTATAAAATCTTTTGTGCCATGTGCATTCAAATCAATTTCTTAAACATTTTCAAAATGAGTCAGTTAAATTGTATTTACCAGTGTAAACTAACGTATTTTCCCAAAAAGGCAAAGTGCAGGTACTAATCGGAATAGGCTGGCCTCTCCTAGCATCAAATAAAAGTCTCACAAGCTTAGATGCCTATAAAGTCTGTTGAACAAAGTTTCCTTTTTATTTGATCTGCCTGTGGATCTTTTTCAGCCATGTTGTGATACTTAATATTACACTTTTATTTGGTTGAAATAAATCTATCTTTTGCTTCCGCTGTGCATTTTAAATTGTGTTGTTTGACTATGATGATATCAACTACGTCATGATACTCCCCACCGGGCCCACCGGTAATACGTGGAAATATCGGGGTGTGAAAGGTTGGTATCAGAGCCAACACTGAGTGAATTAAACACTAGCCTTTTGTGTTTAATCTCAGTTACACAATTGCACATTCCTCGATTTTCGAGTCTAGACAAATAACATAGGACAAATCATGATTTGTTTTAATTTTGTCTTTTATATATATTCTTGTTGTTATCTTTGTTTATGTTGACAGGTTTAATCATGCCGCCGAGGTTTAGAAGGGGAAGAGGCAAGGCTCCCGTCAGTGGGCATGACCACGAAGCCAAGCCGTCACATAGAAGAACCCCGTCAATTACAATGAGCACTAGTCCTCAGGAGCATTGGAGGACGTACATCGAGCCAGCGAGGCGATTAGTCTCGCTCAGTTCATCACCCTCGTATCACCATTCATTTGGGCCTCAATCAGAAAATGGGCCCTAGAACCCGCAACCTTCATTTATACCTCTCCAGCGGTCCATTTCGCACCATTCCTTTGGCGACCCCACTCCTGTCTTCCAGAGCCGATTCAACCCGGCAAACTATATTGAAGAACCAGTGGGTTTTAACCCACTAGGACCCGAAGACCACTTCTCGGGAGACCATGCAATGGACATGGACGAGGACACGGATCCCGCCGAACCTGCAACCGGGACCCCTAACCACCCCATCGAGATCTCTGATGGGTCCTCTTTTCATGGATCACCTTACCGTGGTCCAGATAGTTATCAAGAGAGGTTCAACCAGTACGATTGGGTGTTTACACCTTCTTACCACTCCTCGCCCCATCAGCAGCAGCAGCAGGATCTTTCTGAGGATTCTCGTTTTGTGGCAGTCACTCCACCGCCACCGCCACCGCCACCAGTACAGCAGCCGCCTCCGGAGCCACCGAGGCGACGAAGATCAAACGCACGGATGTCCGTGCGAGGAGGAGTGCGTATCAGCACCCCTCAACCTTCAAGTGGCAGCCATTACCCGCCACTTCACGAAGAACCGCAGATGGGGGGACCTTCAAACCCCGTCTCGGAAGTAGACTCTGCACCTGTCGCGCCACCGTTGGGTTTTGGTAACCCAATTCCTGCATACGCCGGTTCAGCGGCGTACAACCCATTTGAGCAGCCGGCCCACACCAACTACAACTATGCTGAGGTCGACCCATACCAGGCAGCGTGGGACTACAACGCTCTTCATCCTGAAGGGTCCTATGGTGGTCCTTGGACTACTGGGTACCCACCTTATGGGTACCAGCACCCGCCACCTCCTCAACCTCTGCATCAGCAGCCGTTGCAGCCGCAACTGATCCCGCCAGAACGCCAACAAGAGGTTCTCGATAGATTGGACCAAGTTGAGCGGGAAGTTCAGGCAGAGCGCAGAAGAAACCGAGGCTTCTTCAAAGGTTTGTCAAACCTGATCAAGGGGAAGACCAAGAAGAGGGATTTTTGAAAATCCTTATTTATTTTCATTTGTTGTAATCAAGTCCCTGCGAGGACTTTTGTTTCAGTATTCAGCCCCTGCGTGGGCATGTCTTTTTGTATTCTGCCCCTGCGTGGGCATGTCTTTCTGTTGACCCCTACGTGGGTATGTTTGTTTGTTTAGCCCCTGCGTGGACATGTTATTTCAGTAGAAGTCCCGTTTAGGGCAAACCTGTACTGTTTAATTTTTTGTGATGGAATGATTAATTTAATTTTCATTTTTGTTGTTAATTATATGCATAAATATAAAACATAAAATAAATGAAAAATAACATTCCTATTATAAGTTCTACCATTATAATAAAATGGCAAAATCTAAAAAGGACAAGACCTAGCCATGTGTCACCTTAAGACAGGGCCAAGATGGTAGTTCCACAATTAGATTCAGATCCATATTAACATCTCAATTTACGATTGTTCTGCGTTAAATATTAAAAAGAATCTTAAAGGTAAAACATAGTCTATATGTCGTTGCAGACATGGCCAAAATAGTAAAACCTATTCAAAAGATTCCAATCCTTGTTAACATCTTAAAACTTGTTAACACTCTTGGCAAAATGTGATTCGATAAAATCGCATAAGTCATCCTTAAATTAGGTTATTCCAATTTCCCTTATTTATATAATCATCCCTTAAGGATGAAATGCCTACGGGCTATAATTAACGTCCTTTGGGACTTAAGACAGTAGTGGCCTACAACTCTCTGTCAAGAAAAGGTAATGAACTTTGATTCAAACCTTAATACCTCGATTCTGTAAAATCCTGGTTTAAAAATTTAGTCTATCCGTGTGACTAGGCTTTTTGTGCTATTAATAAATTGTAATTAAGGATTGTAATAAAGATCCTGAATATATAAATACTTAACAAATTAACCAGAATGTTTATTAAAAACCATGGTTAATAAATTGTAAAATACTGTAAAAGCTTCTAAATAAACCTTGTCAATTATTTCTTTTATGTGGCAATTAAAGCTACATGACTAGGTCAGAAGAGGTAAACAGTCATCCGGTGGAAAACCATGAAAATACTATGATACATATGACCGGTGCGGAACCCGGAACCTTCATTTATACCTCTCCAGCGGTCCAATTCGCACCATTCCTTTGGTGACCCCATTCCTGTCTTCCAGAGCCGGTTCAACCCGGCAAACTATATTGAAGAACCAGTGGGTTTTAACCCACTAGGACCCGAAGACCACTTCTCGGGAGACCATGCAATGGACATGGACGAGGACACGGATCCCGCCGAACCTACAACCGGGACCCCTAACCACCCCATCGAGATCTCTGATGGGTCCTCTTTTCATGGATCACCTTACCGTGGTCCAGATAGTTATCAGGCGAGGTTCAACCATTACGATTGGGTGTTTACACCTTCTTACCACTCCTCGTCCCATCAGCAGCAGCAGCAGGAACCTTCTGAGGATTCTCGTTTTGTGGCAGTCACTCCACCGCCACCGCCACCAGTACAGCAGCCGCCTCCGGAGCCACCGAGGCGACGAAGATCAAACGCACGGATGTCCGTGCGAGGAGGAGTGCGTATCAACACCCCTCAACCTTCAAGTGGCAGCCATTACCCGCCACTTCACAAAGAACCGCAAATGGGGGGACCTTCAAACCCCGTCTCGGAAGTAGACTCTGCGCCTGTCGCGCCACCGTTGGGTTTTGGTAACCCAATTCCTGCATACGCCGGTTCAGCGGTGTAGAACCCATTTGAGCAGCCGGCCCACACCAACTACAACTATGCTGAGGTCGACCCATACCAGGCAGCGTGGGACTACAACGCTCTTCATCCTGAAGGGCCCTATGGTGGTCCTTGGACTACTGGGTACCCACCTTATGGGTACCAGCACCCGTCACCTCCTCAACCCCTGCATCAGCAGCCGCCGCAGCCGCAACTGATCCCGCCAGAACGCCAACAAGAGGTTCTCGATAGATTGGAC
The DNA here is from genome assembly GCA_030545235.1 of Helianthus tuberosus. NCBI lineage: Eukaryota > Viridiplantae > Streptophyta > Magnoliopsida > Asterales > Asteraceae > Helianthus > Helianthus tuberosus. The sequence continues at coordinate 22,747 of JARYGA010034727.1, read as the reverse complement.
CAAGTTGAGCGGGAAGTTCAGGCAGAGCGCAGAAGCAACCGAGGCTTCTTCAAAGGTTTGTCAGACCTGATCAAGGGGAAGACCAAGAAGAGGGATTTTTGAAAATCCTTATTTATTTTCATTTGTTGTAATCAAGTCCCTGCGAGGACTTTTGTTTCAGTATTCAGCCCCTGCGTGGGCATGTCTTTTTGTATTCTGCCTCTGCGTGGGCATGTCTTTTTGTTGACCCCTGCGTGGGTATGTTTGTTTGTTTAGCCCTTGCGTGGGCATGTTATTTCAGTAGAAGTCCCGTTTAGGGCAAACCTGTACTGTTTAATTTTTTGTGATGGAATGATTAATTTAATTTTCATTTTTGTTGTTAATTATATGCATAAATATGAAACATAAAATAAATGAAAAATAACATTCCTATTATAAGATCTACCATTATAATAAAATGACAAAATCTAAAAAGGACAAGACCTAGCCATGTGTCACCTGAAGACATGGCCAAAATGGTAGTTCTACAATTAGATTCAGATCCATATTAACATCTCAATTTAGGATTATTCTGCGTTAAATATTAAAAAGAATCTTAAAGGTAAAACCTAGTCTATATGTCGTTGCAGACATGGCCAAAATGGTAAAACCTATTCAAAAGATTCCAATCCTTGTTAACATCTGAAAACATGTTAACACTCTTGGCAAAATGTGATTCGATAAAATCGCATAAGTCATCCTTAAATTGGGTTATTCCAATTTCCTTATTTATATAATCATCCCTTAAGGATGAAATGCCTACGGGCTATAATTAACGTCCTTTGGGACTTAAGACAGTAGTGGCCTACAACTCCCTGTCAAGAAAAGGCAATGAACTTTGATTCAAACCTTAATACCTCGATTCTGTAAAATCATGGTTTAAAAATTTAGTCTGTCCGTGTGACTAGGCTTTTTGTGCTATTATTAAATTGTAATTAAGGATTGTAATAAAGATCCTGAATATATAAATACTTAACAAATTAACCAGAATGGTTATTAAAAACCATGGTTAATAAATTGTAAAATACTGTAAAAGCTTCTAAATAAACCTTGTCAATTATTTCTTTTATGTAGCAATTAAAGCTACATGACTAGGTCAGAAGAGGTAAACAATCATACGGTGGAAAACCATGAAAATACTAAGATACATGTGACCGGTGTGGAACTGCAAGAATTAATAGATAATGATGTTACAAAAGCTATGGAGCGGCAGTTGAATGAATCTAGCGGGACTCGAAGCAGGACCCTATCCGCACCACACTCTAAACCTAGAACTCAATCTGAGGCACACAGTAAGCCACCCTCTTCGCAACATGGACCCAAGAAAGAGGATGTTCAACATTCCTCAAACCAACACAGTGTCCCATCCAAAAGAATAGTATTTAATAATGAACCACATGCCAAGTCCTGTGCTTATAAATACTTTGTTTCTTGCAAACCCCGGGATTTCACTAGGGAGAAAGTGGCAGTTTTTTGCATGATATGGTTGGACGAGATGGACACTGTGGTAGATATCAGTGGTTGCGCTGATAAGGATATTGAAAAGTTTGTATCGCAATCATTCATGGGGGAGGCACTGGCTTGGTGGAGGTCGTTGATCCAACCTACCGGAAAAATCCCATTGTACAATCTATCATGGGATCAGTTTGTGCCATTGATTAAGGAGAACTACTGCCCTCAGCATGAGATTGAAAAGATTGAGTCTAATTTCTTGTCTTTGGTTATGAAAAACCTGGATTGCCAAGCCTACCTTACCAGCTTCAACACAATGTCTAGATTAGTTCCTTACCTTGTGACACCAGAACCCAAGCGGATAGCTCGGTTCATTGGGGGTTTAGCCCCAGAAATCAAGGCGAGTGTGAAGGCCTCAAGACCAGCTACTTTTCGGTCTGCAGCTGATATATCATCGTCTCTTACTCTGGACGCGGTCAGGCAGAGATCGCTGAGAAACACTGATGCTGAGAAAAGGAAGCGTGAGGACGATAACTCACGGCGTTCGAATAAGAAACATAAGGGAAATAATGACCACAAAAAGAGTTCTGGATCTAAGAAAGATGGTCATCAGTCGGGTGATAAGCCCAAGTGCAAAATCTGTAAGAAGCACCATTTCGGGAAGTGCAGATATGAGTCAAAATCCCAGTCACAGCCAAGGGCATGTGGGATTTGTAAATCTTCTGAGCACAAGACTCTAGACTGCAAGAAGATAAAGGACGCAACGTGCTACAATTGCAACGAGAAAGGGCACATCAAGTCCAATTGCCCAAAGTTTACGAAGAAGGCTGAGGAGGGGAAGAAGACCAACGCTAGGGTCTTCCAGATGAACGCACAGGAGGCGATTCAGAACGAAAATGTGATAACAAGTACCTTCCTCATAATTGATGTTTATGCAAGAGTGTTATTTGATTCAGGTGCTGATAAGTCATTCGTAGACAATAAGTTTTGTGAATTGTTGAAATTGCCTGTTAAAACCTTAAGTGTGAAATATGAGGTAGAATTAGCTGACGGTACCTTAGAGACAATCTCAACTGTGTTAGATGGATGTGTCATATCCATTAGGAACCACTCCTTCATGTTATCCTTACTTCCTTTGAAGTTAGCCGGTTTTGACATAGTTATAGGCATGGACTGGTTATCTCATAACCAGGCCCAGATCGTTTGCAACAAGAAGCAAGTGGTGATCAAGACTCCATCTGGTGAGCCACTTACCATTCAGGGAGATACCCAGTATGGATTGCCTGAGCAGGTATGCTCAAGGTATCCAGATGTCTAAAGAAGGGTTGTGTCATTTATATGGCACAGGTAACCATTGATGAGTAGAAGCCCAAGATTGAAGATATTCCAGTCATTTCTGAGTACCCTGAAGTTTTTCCTGAAGAACTACCTCGTTTACCACCAGATAGGCAAGTAGAATTCAGAATTGACATCATCCCCGGAGCAGCACCTGTTGCGAGAGCGCCTTATAGGTTGGCACCAACAGAGATGAAGGAAGTGAGGACACAACTAGATGATTTGCTAGCCAAAGGTTTTATTTGACCTAGTTCGTCTCCTTGGGGAGCGCCAATCCTGTTTGTCAAGAAGAAAGATGGATCAATGCGTCTATGCATCGATTACCGTGAGCTTAATAAGGTCACTATCAAGAATAGGTATCCTTTGCCCAGGATCGACGATCTGTTCGATCAATTACAAGGGGCAAGCTACTTCTCTAAGATCGATTTGAGGTCAGGCTATCATCAATTGAAGGTTAAAGATGAAGATGTACACAAGACTGCATTTAGGACTCGTTATGGTCATTACGAGTTCCTAGTGATGCCTTTTGGGCTCACTAATGCACCTGCCGCATTCATGGATCTCATGAATCGCATTTGCAAGCCCTATCTAGATAAATTCGTCATCGTCTTCATCGATGACATTCTCATTTACTCGAAGAGTCAAGCTGACCATGAGTAGCATCTCCGTTGCATTCTTAAGCTGCTTCAGCAGGAAAAGCTCTATGCCAAATTTTCAAAGTGTGAATTTTGGCTTCGTGAAGTCCAATTTCTTGGACATGTTGTTAGTGAGCATGGTATCCAAGTGGATCCCGCTAAAATTGAAGCTATTATGAACTGGCAAGAGCCGAAGACACCTACGAAAATTCGTAGCTTTCTAGGACTAGCAGGATACTACAGGCGATTTATTGAAAACTTCTCAAGAATTGCAGCACCCCTGACTTTACTCACCCGCAAGAATAGCAAGTTTGACTGGGGGCCTAAGCAGCAAGAATCTTTTGATATTCTGAAGCAGAAGTTGAGCAACACTCTAGTATTGACGTTGCCTGATGGAATTGATGAATTTGTGGTATATTGTGATGCATCACACACCGGTATGGGATGTGTGCTTATGCAGAAAGGCAAGGTCATTGCCTATGCTTCATGTCAGTTAAAGGTGCACGAGAAGAATTACACCACCCATGATTTGGAGTTGGGTGCCGTTGTATTTGCACTAAAACTGTGGAGGCATTATTTGTATGGAACTAAGTGTGTGATCTATTCTGATCACAAGAGCCTTCAACATCTGTTCAATCAGAAGGACTTGAACAAGAGGCAGCGACGATGGATGGAAACTTTGAATGATTATGACTGTGAAATAAGATACCATCCAGGCAAGGCGAATGTGGTCGCCGATGCTCTAAGTAGAAAGGAAAGGGTGAAGCCCATAAGAATCAATGCCAAGAGCATTGAATTAAAGAATAGTTTGAATGAAAGGTTGTTAGCTGCGCAAAAGGAAGCTGTACTAGAAGCTAACTATCCTGATGAAAAGCTAGGAGTAACTGAAGAGCAGTTATCCTATGGAAAGGACGGAATCCTAAGGTTAAATGGACGAATATGGGTTCCAGTTTATGGAGGACTTCGGGATGTTATCCTCCAGGAAGCCCACAGTTCTAAATATTCCGTTCATCCTGGAGCTGATAAGATGTACCAGGATCTGAAGGCGAACTATTGGTGGATAGGCTTGAAGAAGTCTATAGCTACCTATGTAGCCAAATGTTTGACGTGCGCTCAAGTCAAAGCTGAACATCAAAAGCCGTCAGGTTTGTTACAACAGCCTGAACTTCCCACCTGGAAGTGGGAGATGGTGACAATGGATTTCATCACCAAGTTGCCAAAGACCAACAAAGGAAATGATACTATTTGGGTGATAGTAGATAGACAGACTAAGTCAGCACATTTCCTACCCATCAAGGAGACTCATAGCTCCGACATATTAGCCCAGTTGTACGTAGATAATATTGTGTCTCTTCATGGCGTACCAGTGTCTATTATCTCTGATAGAGATACTAGATACACATCACATTTTTGGAAAAGTTTCCAACAATCTTTAGGCACGCGCTTAAATTTTAGTACGGGTTACCATCCTGAGACGGACGGATAGAGTGAGCGTACAATTAAAACTTTGGAAGACATGCTTCGTGCATGTGTGATCGACTTAGGTGGTAGTTGGGATAACCACCTGCCATTGATCGAGTTCTCCTATAACAATAGCTACCATACAAGCATTCAGGCAGCGCCTTTTGAGGCATTATATGGTAGGAAATGCAGAACGCCTATTTGTTGGGCAGAAGTAGGAGAAGCTCACTTATCAGGACCTGATATAGTCCTTGAAACAACGGACAAGATTGTCCAAATTCGTGACCGCCTGAAAGCTGCCAGGGATAGGCAGAAAAGTTATGCTGATAAAAGGCGAAAACCTCTAAAGTTTGAGGTTGGTGATAAGGTTCTCCTTAAAGTATCACCCTGGAAGGGGGTGATGCGATTTGGAAAGAAAGGTAAGCTAAGCCCAAGGTATATAGGACCATTCGAGATCATCGAATGTGTAGGAACAGTGGCTTATAAGTTAAACTTACCTGAAGTGCTCAGTGGTATTCATAATGTATTCCACATCTGCAATCTGAAGAAATGTCTGGCTGATGAATCGCTAGTCATACCACACACGGATGTGCACATAGATGAGAGCTTGAAATTTGTGGAAAAACCTTTGTCGATCGAGGATCGACAGGTTAAGAAGCTTCGAAGGAAGCAGGTACCAATTGTGAAAGTTAAATGGGATGCCCGTAGAGGTCCCGAGTACACGTGGGAGGTTGATGGAGAGTGTGAAACCCGAGTATTAACGTGCTTATTTTACGTGTCTTATTATGTTTTAAGCGACTACGTGCTTTGAATGTGTTAACCACGAGTGTTCGTGGTTTTACAGGTAAATCACTTAATTCGGTAAAGTTGGAGAGTTTAAAGATGATGCGGAAAACCCATGGATGATAAACATAGCGAAAGGCGTTATTCGGGACTTGTTCGGATCGAATGCTAGCCTGGAGTTGCGAGAAACACGAAGGATTGAAGTCCAGGGATGATTGGTCATTAAATGGAAGTTGAATTGAAGCCCATGAAGAATTTGTAATAATAGACCTAGCTTACGGTCAATTTGTCGTACCCTACGGTTATCTTCAGCAATTCACAAAGGTTCCAGCAAAAGAAACAGAAAGTTGAAACCGTAACCTACGGTAATAACCGTAGGCTACGGTTTCAATTATATGGCAGCACATGGGTTTGTATGTGAGGAGTTTTAAAAGGGCCACACGCTGACTTGGGGGGTTTCTACGAGCCATCACATGCACAAGGGACTTTGGGAATTAATTAATACACATCACAATATTAGCAGCCATTCACGTTCAAATGATGGCTTTATAGGAAAACATTAATTATCATCAATCATTATTCTTTTGGGCCATACATCATATTTTGGGAAGAAGGGACATAATAGTCAACTCTACATGGGCTTGGAGACATGGGCTGACAACATCACGTGAATAATGAGAAGGGTCTTGGACTTGGCGGCTGATTAGTGAGCCGTCATACAAGGTTTAAATCAAGATCACATCATCAGCATCATCTCGAAAAGGCAATGACAGGGTTTTCAACCGGGTATCAAGCTTGTGAAGATCAACCCACCAACATGCGCGGCTAAATCTCTTGTGGACACTCTGGGTGAATGATTCTTGTGAGACACTTTTAATTCTAGTTTCTGTTTGTATTGAGATTTGGATTTGTAGTCGGGTAACAACCGACTATTTACGTGATTATATAATTTGTGTGACAGACAAATCCTGAGTGACAGTCAGAGTTATAATTATGTTTTGAATCAAATTATGCTTTTGTTGATTGAATGATTCCTATGTATGCTTGTTTTAATATTTATCTGATCAATTAATATTAAGATTTTGAACTGCATAGGTAATTGGTAGATGTGACAGATTTACTATTCAATCAATAGCATCCAATAAAATCAGAACAAGGTTATTAGTAATTACAGAATCTGAATCCCGGAGTGATCACCTTTTCTCATCATTGTTTATTACAACTCAATCTTTTTCTTAATTTTTATTCGTTAATTTAGATAATTCTCACAATCAATCAAATCGATTTTTCAATTTAGTCGTAGTTAATTAATACTTTTCATTACGACACTTTCCACAATCTTCCTCTGGTTCGATATCCGACTTACTCTAGCTACTAGTTTATTTCGGTTTTTGCATGTCACTGACGACCGACATCAAAATGGCGCCGTTGCCGGGGAGGCGTGCGCAAAGTGTTTAGTGTTAAGTTTTGGTATTAAAAAAAATTTCCAAAAATAGTGTCAGATTTGTTTTGTTTTGTTTTGTTCAGATTTATGCTTGGTGCTTGTGTTTTTTTGTTTGTGTAGGATGATAGATCTTACAATATTATGCACCTCTCTTACATGCATTTTGTGCAAGGAACCACTTCACCCGTGTATCGGCTGCCACGAGGCCCGATTTAGACGGGAAAGAGCGAAATTGGAAGAACCACTGATGCCTTTCTATGATAATCCTTCCCCTCCACCATATTTCTATGATTCTGATACAACGGTGGAGGATGATTATTACTCTGACGGATGGGATCGGGATGAGGATACTTATTATGAACCAAGGACGGATGGACAATGTTTCTGTTGCGGTCGTAATCATACTTCTGTTTATGATGATGTGTGCGCGGTGTATTTGGAAAATCCAGAGTATTGGAATAAAAAATGATGGATGCGTACATCTCAACACCGTATCAAGGATACCGACAGTTTCATCCCGAGGAATATCCTGAGCCCGAGGGTGTCTATACTTATCAGACCGAGGAGGAGAAAAAGCTTGCTATGTTGGAAGCGAGGTTGTCCAAACTCGAGCAGTATTTATCAGCACCCAACCTTTCCGATGAAGATCGAATCAGCTGTTTAGTTTCTAAGTGTCAGAATTTAAAAATGAAGATAGAAATAGAACAACGCCTTTCACCATTACCTGATGATATTAGAGATTATTCTCACATGAAGGAGGAGGTTGTGGAGGATAATACCACACCAATGAGTCCTTTATCTGATGAAGAGTCACTGGTGGATCAGATGGTGTGTGAAGATGATGACGCAGTACAGTCTGACGAGATGAATATGTATACCGAACCTCTTCCCATATCAGGCATTCAAAATAACAAGTGTGGGGAAGAGAGTTCGAGGAAGAAGGTGAGAAGGGTGAAACTACAAGACATCAGGGTACATATCATAAAGTGGATTAGCGAAACCCGCAAGGGCAGTCTGAACATGCCAATTATACTTGCAAACCTATGGAGATGGCATGTAAATTTCCGGGCATTCGTCGGAAATGTTTTGGGTAAGTGTGGATTGAGACCACCTTAGCGCATATCAGGTACGGTCTGGCTGAAGACCTTTAAACTTAGCGCTCTCGGGAGGCAGCCCTAGGATGTAGAGTATTGTTTTGTTTTGTTTTGGTGTGTGTTGTGTTTTGGCAGGTTACTACGTTTCAATTTTCGCGGATGCAATAATTCAAGTGTGGGGATGTTTGGAAACATCCCCGATGAGATATCAGAGAATCCAAGAGAAATTTACGTCTCTGTCCAATCACAGCAGCTGCATCACTACCGACACTGCTGATTTACTGATCAGGTCCATGTGTCTCTCTATCTTGTGTTTTATTTGTTTTCGTGTTTTTGGTGGTGTGAATTTTTTTGTCGGGAGTGGTTTCTTTGTGTTGAGTCATTTAGGTATTAGCCGTTCATGGTTTGTTAGGTGGTATATCTCGAGTTTAGACTATAAATTGCACCATACATTGGGGACAATGTATCCCAAGTGTGGGGATGCGGTAACTCGAGAGAGGGTTGGTAAGATTGGTGATCCTAAATGCTTTTGAATAGACAAGTCTTAAGTTTTAGAAATTGCATCAATTGCTTGTCGGACTGTCAATCTCGATTGTGTTAGTCTATGGGACGGGTATGACTTGGGACTTAAACTGTTGCATCGGTTAAGGGGTTTAGAGGTGTTGTCACTATGGTGAGTAGTTCCGTAACGGTTTGCTTGAGGACAATCAAAGGTAAGTGTGGGGATGTGATGGAGAGTGTGAAACACGGGTATTTAAGTGTTTATTCTATGTGGTTTAGCTTGATTTACATAACTATATGCTTGGAATTGGTTATTTGCGAGTGTTTGTATGTTTACAGGTAAAACGCGTAATATGGCGAGGTTTAGAGACGGAGTGGAACGTCCGAAGTTGATAAACAAGGCGAACGACGATGTGCGGGACGTGTGCGGGTCGATAAATAGTTTGAATATATAACAATAAATAATCACATGGATTCTTTGGGGGATCACGTGCACAAGGAGTCAAAATCACATCATGCATTTACATATTTGAGTTGGAGACCTTGGGGTGATTATTATATTTTCTATCATAAAGATGGTTCATAAAAGACAATTTCAGAGCAATATGTGTAGACTTGGGCATTGGGGAAACAATTATCAAATGGATTTTATCAATGCATACAAAAGGAAACAGAGGCATGTAGTTGAGGTCTATAGATTGGTAACAAGGCTTACGGTTGGTGTGTGCATGGCTTCACAAAAATAAACAGACACTTGCACATGGGGTTTACGTTTTGGACTATGGGGCCTACGGTTCAAGAGATGCACGTGATGTTGTGGAGATGGATTTTTAAAAGGTTTTAACCCTAATGCAAAAGGTGGGCCGATATATGGAAATTGTTTGGGCTGACAACATAATGGACTATTATAACTTTTCAACATCAAAAAAATAAAGGCTGATGAGTCCATCGAATTATTGGCAGAAACTTTGATTGACTTTTGAGGCTCTTATAATTACTCAACAACATCAATAACAAAACATCATCATTAGAATTGAATTTTTGAGTGGGGCCTCCATCATCGATCATTGGCAGCAATTGCAAACAGTTTTGGGCTTCCATAATCTCTTCATACATCATTTATCAGGAAGGATGGAGGACCTTTATTTTTTTGGGCTTTGATCACCACTTAACATAATCAATATTGGGCTTTCCTATCGACTTGGGCAGCAAGCACGTAGACTTTTGGGGGAGCTCTCAAATCATCATTCAGAGGAATACCATCATCGATATCATCATCATTCCTCACCACTTAGCCGAATCATCATGCCTTCATCACTCTTTCAAGCTATTTCGGAAGATCGTACGAGCGTCATGAGCGGCTAGTCGTCCCGTGATCGTCTCCGGGGTTAGGGTTTATGTGTGAAACATTAGGTTTACATATGTTTACAACTTTTTGGATTGAGAATTGATTAATCTTTTGGTTAGTTATTCTTATTGTTTTTGGTTTGATTAAACAATTATTTGGTTATCATTATCATTTGAGTTCATCAATTATTTGGTTTGTTCATCAACAACCGGGATTAAATTCTAGGATGTCATTGTTTTAAACCTTTAATCATTGAACTTGACTATGTGTATGAAATCTGAAATTGGTAATTAATTGGACTACTATTCATTTGCATCAATCTTTCGGTTTCGATCGTGGATCATTGCAATCAAATATATTGTCCGTTAATTATTTATCAAAACAAGTTTTTCAAATCATGTCTATGTGATTTCCAATTGGTAGTAACTAAGTAAACCGATTTTCTGCATAACCTGAAACCCGGATATTGGTCCCTTTTCTCATAATTGTTTACAACTTTAATTTATATTTGCTTTCATAATTACTCTCAAAAACTGCAAAAAGCAATTAGGTTTTAATTTAGATAGTAGATGATAATTGAAACAACGGACTTTTACACTTTCCACTGATTCCCCGTGGATTCGACACCCTACTTGCCCTTTACTAGTAAAAGGTGAATAGGACATATTTCACTTATATTTTTGACCGACCTTACGACATCGATCAGAGGTAGAGTCCACAATGAAAGAAAAGTATCCTCAATTGTTTCAGTAAATATCGAGGTCGAGATTTCTTTTAAGGGGGTGAGGATGTAACACCTCGAAAATTCATGTCCAATAATATATCGACACGTGTCATGAGCTTTAAACGTGTAAAGAAATGATTTAGAGGGACTAAAGTTTACAAACAAAGAATCTACGTGTGAAAAAGGATTCAAAGTGTCAACAATGGATAAATGTACCTTTATATAGCCCTACACGATGTTTATACCCTTAAACGAATGAATCATGGATCATACGAAGCAAATTGTGAAAGAAAGTGAGAGATTACAAACTACAGGGGTTAAATGTGTCAACATGTTTAAAGTATACCTCTGAGTGACCTTTTAGCAAACCTGAAGCTTTGTAACGATTAATTATACTCACGAGAATAAGTGATAAAAATTTCACAAGGTTTCGATAAAGTATGAGAAAGTTATGACAATATTTGTATACGAGGGGTTAAAAGCGTTAACGTTGAAATTTAAGGCTTTACGGGTGATCACAAAGTTAACGAAGGACTTAACGGTGTTTGGTTATGCCTTGGAGCCCTTAAAAGTAAAGTTAGAGGGTTGAAAATGCAAGAAACAAAGTTAAAACCATGTTTGAAAGGACCAGGGACCTAAAGTGCAAATAATGAAACATTTTTAACCTGAACCAGGGCCTCATACCGGCCGCGTAAGACCCATGTGGTCTGTCACGCGGGCCGCGTGACCCTTACAGCGATAGAAAACACAGGCAGGTGCCTGTTAAAGCTGTTAACCGACTTAAAACTCTTGTTTTACATACCAGGGGCTGCCCCAATGGTTTAACATGCAATAGGGGCACTTGTCTTGATCTGGAAACACCTGTAGACTTCCTTGTCATGATCTTGTTGCATCAAATCTCCTATATAAGAGCTCCAAACTTGCAACCTTGAACACTTGCATTTCAAAACCTTCACAACTCAACTCCTGGAGATTGCTGGAGCTCAAGGACATTTTCTAAAAGTCACTAGTCGTGCTTAGGACCTTTGTAAGTGTCCTTAACCCTTCTTAGTTCAGTTTTGCTTAGTTAATTAGCTTAAAGTCAAACCGTCGTAATTAAGGTTTGATTTCATGATTATTCAAAATTTGTCAAGTCAAATATCGAATTGAAAGTATCTATGAGTTGGTAATTATGTGGGTAATAAACCCTTAAAAGGGTACTCTCTGATTCCCACTCTAAGTAGGTCAATTGTCGGGTCAAAGATAATTATAAAAAAGTCAACAGAAAGCTTATTTTTAAATAAATTCATAATTAGCAATGTAGAAGCCATGCAACCTGTTTTATCATTAATATAACTTGGTAATTAATGTAAGAACATGCCTAAACATGTTCAACCCAACAATTTTCAGTTTAGGCTCGGTTCGGAGCCCCTTATTTTTAAATAAATTCATAATTAGCAATGTAGAAGCCATGCAACCTGTTTTATCATTAATATAACTTGGTAATTAATGTAAGAACATGCCTAAACATGTTCAACCCAACAATTTTCAGTTTAGGCTCGGTTCGGAGCCGAAAGTCGCATAATTTGACTTTTGCTTTGACTTTCAGTTCTGACCCGTTAAAGCATAGTTGGAAATGCCTTATAGCCTTATTAGGACCAGGTTACATGTTAGTATAACCCTCTCTGATTATACAACTTAGTTCATTAGTTATCCGATTCATATGCATGTTTCCGTTAAATGCTTAAATGTTGCCTATTATGCCCTTTTCACCTTAAAACGTGATTTTTGAAAAAGTAAAAGAATAGAAACCTTCATTACTGATTTATAGACTGGTCCCTAAAATTTGACATCGGTTTGAGGTCTAGATTAGGAGTTATGCTCATTAGCGTAAATGAAAAGCTTTTTATTAATTAAACGGCATAATTAGCGTATAGCCTATCTAAACCCAATTTTTGATATCAAACTTTTTACCCACTGATGTAAAATGATATTTTGGGATTTTTGAAGATTTTTATTTATTTTTAGACTGAGCATAACATAGGGTTCTAAGCTTGATTCGGTTATTGTCGGTTTTGCCATTTTGGCCTATAAAACGAGTTTTACAAATCATTATGATACCAAACCTTTTGCTACTGATTTTATTTGTTAAATAAATTATTTTAAGCTTTCTGGAATAATAAAAATATCAGCTTTCTTATAAAACCCGGAAATAGCTCAAAATCGCCTTTTTAAGCGTTTTTAACGCATAGTATGCATTAAAACTATTTTGAACATATAAGGTTTGATGCCTACTGATATTTTCAGTAAAATTTTATATTTTAACAGTAAGCAAAAGTTTTAAACTCAGATTTCCAGTTTTGACCTTTTAGGCTTATGTGAAATTACCAAAATGCCCCTACGGTGCATAGTTTGGTTATAAATGATATATTTCACACATATGTTATACCCTACTGTTATAACTTATTAAATTAATTATTTTTACTAATTATATCAGACCTGTAACTCAGTTTGTTATTTAAACCCTTTTATAACCTTTAAAATGACCAAAATGCCCCTGTGGGGCATAGTTTGAGTTTAAAATCATTTTGGGCATAATAGAAGATATCTTACTGATGTCACAACATATTTAAGGCATATTAACTTAGGAAACCTGTATATGACTCTTATGATTACCCGTTACGCATATTTCGCGTTCGGTTCGGTTTATGCGACTAGTTTGCATAAATTGACCGAAACGGGTCAAACCTTATCTTTTTGTCTCAAAATCCAGAATGTGTTTAGTTTACCCATTTTATACAAGTCTTCAAACTTGTCGGGTATAAATCACATTCTATTCCGGTCTTCGCTTATTCATGCGTTTGAACCATATCTTCCTTTAAAACTAACCGGTCTAAGTTTAGGCTTAATTAAAGACCCGTTAGGAATCTAATAGGTTATTATAAACCTTCGTTCCAGAATAGGAGACCCGGTAAAAGCTATGTGCATTTGCTGTTTGTGATTATTACTTGCAAAGGTAAATACTTTTAACTTATTTTCCCTTATACGGGCTTGGGGTACGGTATATAAAATAGCGCTTGGTCGGGCATTGAATTTTTGATCGTATGAAGGTTAATTTATTGAAATGACCCGTTTAAATTGTTTTGTTTGCTTAAAGCCTTTGGGGGGTTAATGACCATGTCCCGGATATCCTTGGCATCATTCACAGAAATGGCCACGACCTTAGCACGGGGTGTAGGCGTACACCCGCAGTGCATTTATAAACAAAAAGATATAACCGCCGGTTTCGAGAATAACTCGCCGCGGAACTATATCATGTGGTGTGTCAATTAATCTTTAACCCGGTGTTCAGCGCGGGCTACTGAACGTATAAGAAACATGTAATGCTTTTACAAGTTTATATATAAATAATTATCCCAAGTTATAAAATCTTTTGTGCCATGTGCATTCAAATCAATTTCTTAAACATTTTCAAAATGAGTCAGTTAAATTGTATTTACCAGTGTAAACTGACGTATTTTCCCAAAAAGGCTAAGTGCAGGTACTAATTGGAATAGGCTGGCCTCTCCTAGCATCAAATAAAAGTATCGCAAGCTTAGATGCCTATAAAGTCTGTTGAACAAAGTTTCCTTTTTATTTGATCCGCCTGTGGATCTTTTTCAGCCATGTTGTGATACTTAATATTACACTTTTATTCGGTTGAAATAAATCTATCTTTTGCTTCCGCTGTGCATTTTAAATTGTGTTGTTTGACTATGATGATATCAACTACGTCACGGTACTCCCCACCAGGCCCACCGGTAATACGTGGAAATATCGGGGTGTGACACAAAGACATTGTCATTTGGCAGACGTAAAACACATATTAAATCGGTTTTGAGCTCATTACCAACATATTTTTTCTCTCTTTTTAAGGCTCCGGTACGGGTAATTAACCATCTTGAACGGCTCAGAAGAGACTTCTTGTGTGGAGCGTCTCCTGAGCAGACAAAAATAATTTGGGTCGCGTGGAATAACGTATTAGTGCCAAAGGATTAAGGGGGGGGGGTGGGTATCGGCTCGTTATGGGAGGCCAATGTATCTATGTTGGCCAAATGGTGGTGGCGCTTTAAGGCGGAACCGAATGGGTTGTGGCGAAAATTTATATGGAGCTTGCACCATACAAAACACTCATGGAATTTCATACCAGTAAGTTTATCTATATCTGGTCCATGGAAACAAGTAGTGAAAATTGAAGATGAGTTAAGCAAGGAAGGTATAAATTTAAGGAGCTTGTTTAAAGGGATGGTGGGTCATGGAAGGGATATACAATTCTGGACAGCATGTTGGTTTGGAGAAGAGCCATTGGCAAACAGGTTTCCTAATCTGTTCTGTTTGGAAAGTTGCAAACATGTAGCGGTGGCAGATCGTTTGGTGGAAGAGAATGGGGTCATCGGATTTAGACCCGATGGAAAAGGCGGCCAAATTCAGCATGTGAGGTCAGAGAGTTACAAGAAATTGCTGTGGCACTTTCGGCTGTGAGGTTTGGAACGGGTCAAGACTACTGGGTCTGGAAGTTGAACGCCTCCGGAAGCTTTACGGTCCATGGTATGAGGCGGTTAGTGAAAAAAGTAAGGTCTTCGGATCTGGGTACAGGATTTCAGTGGAATTCGTGGGCCCCAATAAAGGTGAATTTCTTGGCTTGGCGCTTATCCTTGAAGAAATCCAAAAAAAATGCTTACATACACACAAGAACAGAAGTGAACATGCGATTTGTTTGATGGCATCTTGAACTGTATAAAGAGCGAATCGTGTTCGTACATCATATTTGATTCAATCCGACTTCATCTTCTCTGAATTAAACCAAACAACATATGAACGACTGACGTCAAACAGATGAACAATTAGATGTCAAAATGGTGGAAGAACGATATAACAATGGGACAAAACTCAGAAGCAGATGTCCATCTAGATGATTTTTGTTTGAGCTGTTGGAAATTGAACGAAAATGTGTTGCGGCGGAACTTCACGAAAAACGTTTGTTGTAAAGCATATGCCCAAACTGCTCGATTTTTTTCCCAAACTAGTTTTGATGAAAAAACTATTTACCAAAGTGGTGTTTTCTTGAAAACATTTATTTGTTTCTCACTCCTTATCTCATTGGATGACTTCCAATTTATTAAATAATTATTAATTAATAATTTATTCATGTTAGTGGTTCTCTAACCTATATTTTTATCAATCTTAAATTAATAATTTAGGTAATACCATATGAAATCCATATTTAATAAATTAAAATTTAGTCATATATACATATAGTAAAATTTATATTTCTTATACTTAAATGTTTTTTACATAAATAACAAAATTAGTATTTTTTAATGGACATACCAAACAGCCTATGATGTTTATGTATATGCATACACAAATCATTTTATATGAATCATTAATAAAAAAAAAAACTTACATTTAGCAAAATAAGAAAACAATAATAATTAGTATTTGAAGTATGTAATAGTGAATGCACATCAAGCTGCTGCAATTTATAATTCCATATAAAGTATTTTTGTTATGACTTGTATTCGGCTACTCTATTTCCGAAGCAATGAACTTCGGATTACCCGATATCCAATTATGTGATACCCGATATCCTGAATCCGTAGTACCCGAATGGCATTTCGATTAGTCAGTTTGTTCAGTTTCAGTTAGTTTTAACTAATGCAATTAATTAAAAAAATACTATATTTTGTTATTAATGTTAAGAAAATAATAGAAATATAAAATTGATTGTATGTATATTTGAGTAAAATTTTATTTTTTTAAATACAAATTTCATAGGGAATTACTTAAATTATTGTAAACACAAATTAAAAGCCTGACTTTTAGACTAAATATTTTTTTCACGGTAGATTTTACAAAAAAAAAATAGGCTTATTTTAAGATTAATAAAAATATAGGTCTAGAGAATCACTACCATGATTAAATAATCACTACATAACAATTAATAATTATTTAACAAAATTTTTATCAATTGGGAGTCATCCAATAAAATAAGAAGTGGGAAACAATTAAATATTCAAGAGAACACCACTTTGACAAATAGTTTTCTTGCAATACTAGTTTGATAAATACTTTATCCACCAACACTACTTTAAAAAAAAAACTCCACACTCTGCTCCTCCATTGCTCCACTCTTTGTTGAAAAGATTACCAAACAATCATTTTTTCAATAACATGTCTCGGGTATGAGGGTGTATCGTTCACATTGTAGTAAAACGTTTTCCGAATCCGTCCTAAAAAGTCTTTTGCTTTATTTTTCTCAAAAAAAAAAAAAAAAAAATAGAATACCAAAAAATAAAAAAACAATAAAATCAATATAAATTACTAGTGACTTTGTCCTCGGATACCATGGATTGTCTAACATGATTCGTCATTTATAGGATTATTATTTAATAGAGGTCTTTGACGTGGTATGGACTTTGTTGGAACTCGGATGTAGGCCAAAGGGTCGCTTTCAACTTTCAATGTGTCACACTACTTTCAAAGATACTTGAACTTTAATTTTTTTGAAAATAGAAACGCCTTTTCGTTACCTCTCAACCAGTTTAAATAATTCCAATCTTAGTTACATTTTGCCTACTTTCACCCGGATCAAAAGCAAAGACTTATGGCTGATGCAAAAGCAAAGGAACCTAAAATCTCTATGAAAGTATTTGTTGACAAAGTGACAAAGAGAGTAGTTTATGCTGAAGCTGATCGCAATTTTGTTGACATTTTGTTCAGCTTCATGGCACTGCTCATGGGAACAATTGTCCGAATATTAGCGAAACATGTTGATAACAAGTTTGAGGTTCTTGGGAGCCTCAACAATCTATATCAAAGTCTGAAGGATTTTCCTGAGTGTTACTTTGCTAGAGGAGAATGCAAATTTATGCTTCTTAACCTCAGGGGTCTATTCTATGATCACTTCAGAACTCTTAAACTGAAGTTAGATGACGCAGAGCCCATTAAATTCTACGTATGTGAAACTTGTTGGATTGTTTTTGCAAATCACTCTCCTGAAATACCATTCAGCATATGTAATAAAGCTGTATGTGATCTATGTAACCGGTTGATGATGAAAGCACCTGAGTTCCTCGATTTCACTGATTTTCTTGTTGGTGGTAGCGTTTTTGTTTCTAATTTGCCGATAACTTTCATCGTCACTGATGATTTGTCAGTGATGCCATATACTGCGGCTGATAGCATTCGATTGATCACAGAGTTTGGAATCACTGACATGAGACATATCGAGGAAAGAAAATTAGACATCGGTTGTGAACAGGTAGCCCAAAACCACTTTTCAATTTTTTTAGTAAGTGTTTGTTCATCTATCAAGTTCTACTAATATGTCATACCATTTGGCCGTCTATGGAAATAGCGCAGGTTGTATGATAGAGGTTAAGGGCATAAAGTTTGTATGATGCTTTTACGGCAAAGATTTAATTGATGTAACGAATGATGACCCGTATTACATTTTTTTGCTCTATCATATCACCTGTCTACTTGCTCAAAGATGCTTCTGGAAGTATCTTTGCAAAACTCAACAGGAAAGGTTTTGTTTGCAGAAGCCATAGAAGATTTTGTTAAGTTTCTGTTTTGTTTTTTATCAATACCGTTAGGAACGGTAATTGGGACATTGATGAATGGAGCTTCTTCTATGAGTTGTTTGAATAATATTTTTAAAAGCATTTCAAATATGAGTGTGGGAAGTTACATTAAGTCAGGATATGTCAAAGATCTGTTACTTAAACCGCATTTTGGGCAGCAATACACTTCGAAGAATCAGCTTTTTCCTTTACAAGAGACCGAATATAAAAGTGTATATTCTAGCAAAGGTTATAAGCTTAAAAATCCAAGGCTGAATGAAAAGTATCTAAAACCATCTGGGATGTTTCTGGTAATGGATGACTTGGTCATAACACCATCAACATCGTACTCAACTAGGGATGCTCTGAATAAGTTGAAAGTACAGCTTGATGATATCGAGCGATACGAGGTTTGCATTGGCTTTGAAGAGGTATCACATATTATTCTCATGATTTTTTTGTTATTATATGTACACTTCTTTATGTTGAATCATTTATGTAAATATGTGTTATACCTCTTTGTTTTTGCAGGGTTTAAGAATTTTGGATGCATCGCTACGGTCTAGGTCGACTTTGACTAGCATCATTGAGCATCGACTAAAGAAGTGAACTTGGACTTTTTATGTGTGTTCGTTTTGATCTTTGTTATTTTTGCATAAAAATTTGCCGTCAACTGAAAACGTGAACTTGGAGTTTTTGGTTTGTTTCTAGTTGAAAAGTGTAACTTGATCAGTGAAGGAGTTAACTTGGATTTTTTACGTGTATCTAATTTTTAGGTTTTTTGTTTGCCCTTTAATGTTTTTAGCTACAATATTTGCCAGTTCATCATCATTATCATCGTCATCATATTCAGTAAACCTCACCAATAACAAAGCTAATATAATATCTGAGGTGAATTACATGTAGACAACCTTACTTCTACCTATTGAGATTTTAGTGGTGTCAATTTTACTTTTTATCAAAAACGGGTTTGATATATTTTTATTAACTAAATATATAATTAATAAAACGCAGCGGAATAAATATAATAATCAACACCAAAACCGAACAAGATCATGGTTACAAACATGCAAATACGATACACATATTAATCTACTAATGAGATTAAATATACCTTGTGGTTAATAATTAACCGTGTGAGACACCGAGGTACAACGAACGAGTGCTAGACAAGAACACAAACGATTCTGCTCAGATTTACGGTGATCACAATTCACAAAGCATAAAAAGGGCGACACTTTTTTTCTTGTGAGTGGCGGCAGCTTTTTCCTTTTGTGATGTTCTCACGGAAAACAAAAAAAGGGAATTCCCTTTTTTTGCTTGTGCTTACGGTAGGAGGTGAATTTTAAAAGAATATGATTGAATATGAATTAGAGAAAACGGTGAAAAGTGTGAGAACGGAGAGAACGGTTATAGATCGTCAGATCAAAACAATCTATGGACTAGATGATGCGGTGGCGTTTTCGTAAATAACATCACTTTTATTAGTGTGGCGTGCTTCATTAAAAAAAAAGTCTTTTGACTTCTCTACACAAAACGCCAAACTCATGAATAAAACGCCATTAAAAATCTCGCCTTAACCTACATAGCACACGTCATCCATCCTATTCTAAACGACATTAGATATAAAACGCCAAAATTTGTTTTTAACGATAAAGCTGAACAAACAGTAACTGAAATGACGGGACTTAATTAATAGCATTTATTATAATAAAATCCCGCCTAAAACAACCGCCAAAAACATCCTATATATACAACATCTCAGACTTTCCATTAAACACACCAAACCCAAAATGCCATATTTAATATATACCATTCCTCTTAGAAACACCAAAAAACCGAAACATCAAAGATTCCTAAAACAAAACGTTTCTTTGAAATTCAGTTTGGTTGTTTGTAAGGTTTCGCTCAATGTGATGGACAAAATCCTTAAGTGATGATATTGTCCATCTCATTAAGTAAAATCTTATTGACTTTATCCTCAACTTCCATCCAATTTATAAACGCCAAAACATACAAAAACCACAGAATTGAAAAAACGTCATTTCTTGGAGATTCAGTTTTGTTCTCAATAAAGTTTAGCTGTATGGGGTGGACAACATTGTTAGACATCTTTCTTAACTGAGGATTAACAATGTTGTCCATCTCATACAGCAAAACATTATCGAGTTTAGCTTGACCAAATTTAGAGGTTTAAGGTACTTTTATTTAGTGGCGTTCTTTTTCTCGGTAAAACGCCAAAAAGTTAAAAAATCAACTCGTTCCTTGGATATTCAATATTGTTCTATGCGAAGTTTCGCCGAATGGATTGTTAGCTGATGGGTGTAACTCAATAACATTTTGCTGCATGAGATGGACAAATCTTCCAGAAAAAGAGGCTGATGTCAGACTTATGTCATTTTCTATGTTTTGTTCTTGATGAATATTTGAATGGCATGAAGAGACGAATGATACTGATGAGTGGGCTGAAGATAAAGCTGAAGATAAATATGAACTTCCAATAAAAAACTCATGTCATTTGTGCTTCCAAACGGCAACAAAAAAGCTACTTAAAAAAAAAAACAAAATGAATCATACGAAAGTCAAAACAGCCAGTGAAGATGTTTCAAAAGAAGAAAGAGACTGGTGACAGTGAAGATTTGGAAGATCAATTGTTTATATTTTTTTTTAATTTTCTTTTTCAGTTGATTTTTATATAATAACAACGGCATATATAATAAAAACGCCACACAGACAAATGCTTGTGAAAACGTTATCATGTCATAAAACGCCCCAAAACTTCCAAACTATAATAAAATTACTTTGGACAAGTATTATAAAAAACTCAAAAAAAAGTATACAAAACAAGGTACAAGAGAATAGAACAAAGTGCCATATTTATATAAAACCTCATTAAAAATACAAAACGCCAAAATCTGGAAAAGGTAACTAGAAACAGTAACTACAAAAACAGTAAACTGAAGCGACGAAAACTTTATTATTAATAACATTTATTATATTAAAATATAAAACGCCAAACATGAAAGATGAGACGTGTTACAGACTTCAGAGATAAAGCTTATCAAAAATAGTAATTACAAACGTTAACTGAAACGACGAATACTTTATTATAATAATATCCCGCCTAAACTACGCACCAAAGACATCCTATAAAATGATACCTCTCAGCAACTTCCATTTGATCACACCAAAAAAACAAACGCCAATGTTCCTTAATACCACTCACTGTAAAACGCCAAAAATTTAAAAAAATAAAAGATGGCTAACATGCTTTCTTGGATATTCAGTATTGTTCTGCGTGAAGTTTCACTGAATGGATTGTTAGGTGAGGGGAGTAACTCAGTAAGATTTTGATGCATGAGATGGACAAATCTTCAAGAAAAATATACTGATGACAGTCATATGTCATTTTGTGTTCTTTGTTCTTTGTTCTTTGTTCTTGAAGAAGGCTTGGATGAGGAGAA
Source organism: Helianthus tuberosus (assembly GCA_030545235.1). Classification (NCBI taxonomy): domain Eukaryota; kingdom Viridiplantae; phylum Streptophyta; class Magnoliopsida; order Asterales; family Asteraceae; genus Helianthus; species Helianthus tuberosus. Next base: position 902 of record JARYGA010034727.1, on the reverse strand, counting down.
GAGATCAATGACACTGAAGAGTTGGATGATTATAAAGATGAAGATAAAGTTGAAGAGCAAAGCGTAAAACCCACTCACACGGCATCGATCTATGTCCCCAACATCCACAAAGCCACTTCAACAAACGAACAAACAAAATAATCAGACCGATGGGTTTGTTAAGTTTTACATAAAAACGCCAAATATTTGGTGACAGTTCTTGTAGTATTAAAGAAGAGAGAGACTGATGACAGTGAAGATTGTGAAGAGAGATCCGATTAGGATTTTTAATTTATTTTTTCGCTTCTATTTTTTCCCCTGTGGTTGTAATATAATTTTCCGCTTGTAAAACGCCAAGATACTACAAACGCCAAAATATATATAAACAATAATAGAACAATGCATCAAGAAACATCAAAGCACAAAATTGAACTTACCTTATGTTCAAAGCACTTAGGTTAAAGAGTAATTAAGCTCATGCATTCAAATTTTATCCAAAACCATCTCTAATTTGCTGAATTCTTGTTCAATTGAAGGAGAAGGGTTTTCTCCTTTCCCCAGCCCTCTTCTCATGACACCCACACCCACAATCACTGGGTTTTATTTTTCCGTTGTTAAATTATCACATTTTTACATGTTCAACCCCCAAAGTTACTTTTGTTGTCATTTTTGCATACTTTTCAAAGTTTATAAACTTTTATCATATTTATTAAACTTAATTAATCATTTAAAACATTTAAACATCAAAATAATCTATTATGCATTTTTGGGGTGTTACATGTGTGACAATTGTCAAATTTGCATGCCGTACAATTATTAGACAATGATTAATGCTTAATGACTGTGCTGATTTAACATTTTTGACATGAATTGTTTCAGATTTTGTTATCATACATACATATGCAACCTATATTGAAAAATGT
>JARYGA010034726.1:0-20127 GCA_030545235.1 Helianthus tuberosus | reverse complement strand
ACACTTTCTCTCTAGCTCATCGCAAACACTACACACAACACTTGTATTCGAATTACATTGTAACACATAGTCGATCCGCACCACATCCTGCACTGTATCCTGATATTTGAAGCAATAGAAGAACAAAGCAGCTGCGATTGTCAGCTCCCGAGGTTTTATGCCGGCGATCTAGATTGATCAAAGGCTTTCCTCGTACATCACGTGTCAACCTTTACATTTTCGCTCATTGTTGGATCATAGATACAGCTTTATATCCTGAGCCGTATCCTGAAACTGTTTTCACAACTAATTTGGTTAACACATTTTTCACATATAAATTTTAGCACACTACCTCACTAAACTAATTTGATCACTAAATTGCTTAGGTAATTTTTGACCAAAACAATTTGGCGCCCACCGTGGGGCAAGTGGTGCTACTTTTACTAAAAATCTTTGTGAAATCGTTAATCGGTTTTCTATTTTCAAAACTTTTCGCCACATTGTTTACAATGGCCTCAAGATCAAACATGAGCTCCTCTACTATGTCTGCTGCAACCTCTGCTACTACCGGTTCGGTGCTTCCACCACCTCCTCCAAGGATGCCATTTTCTTCACAATCTCAAGATGTTATCCCTACTCGGAGTGTTCAGGGATCTGCTCCCGTTTTAGCCTCTAATGATGAAATTCTGACTTTATTTGGAAGTGTGCAGGAACAAATGAGGCAGCAACAGGAGACTAACCAAATGTTGTTAAGAGAAATACAACTCTTAAAAGCTAGCTCGAGCAGACCTGCTGAAGAAACTGTCACTCCTATACAGCCCAGGGCTTTGAACTTCAGTTCCGCAGTTTAAAAGGTAGCTACATACCTTAGAGCTTTCCTTTAGAAGAGCTTCCCTTCCGGCTTGGCTTCCCTAAGCCTCACTTGAGTTGCCTATAGTTTTTAATCCAAGTGGTCGTTAGGACAAATAATCATTCATAGCGTTTTCCTCAATGGTTACTAACAATCATTCATGAGGCTTTCACAAAGGTTTTCAGGAGTTAATAGCAATCAATTCTCACTTAGGCATTTTTATCAAATAGTTGGTGAGCATTATTTTAATTCTCACCCATGATGTCTAATTACTAGCAATTTTACCATGGATCCATTAGATAACATATTTCTAGTCATTTATCTACCTTCAATCATCGTAAATTCATGTTAAATGACTAACATCTGTAAATCAACTTAAAAAGACTCAATTTCTACAATCATGTCAGAATCCACTTCATCTCTTATGAGAGTTTTAACCTAGAACAACCATACATATGATTTGTACATATATTTCCATTCATATAATGATTCTAAACTAAATTTACACATCAATTTCATCATACCATCAAAACCCACTTAACATGAAAACTCATCATATGCAATTTGACCACATACCTTAAGTTTGTAAGGGATAAGATGGTTCAAAATCTTCAAGCATGCAAGGATTAAACACTCAATTTAGTTATGATTTGGATGAATTTGAGGATTGGAATTTGAAGAAAAAAACCCTCTTTCTTTCTTTATAATCTCGCCACCCCCCCACACACACACACACTATATGTGTGTTTTAATTTTTCTCAGCTTTTTATACATCCAACTTTCCAAATATTCCATTTCAATTCCTAAGGTTTGGTTTGTTATTAAGTCATAACATACTTATTTTTACTAGTATCAACACTTATCAACTTGGTTAAATATTTCTAGTTATAAAGCTTCATTTTAAATATCATAACAACATGTTAATCGGAATGAAATATTATGGGGGTGTTACAAGTCTACCTATTTAAAAGAGGTTTCGTCCCTGAAACCTAGTGTACATACCAAAGAGGTAGGGGTAGTATCTTTTCATCTCTTCTTCGGAATCCTAAGTGGTGTCCGACCCCTTTCGGTGTTCCCACTTTACTTTGACTTGATCAACTCTTGTTCCTAAGCCTCTTAACCTTTCGGTCAAGAATCACAATGGGTTTCGCTACGTAGTTAAGTTCGGTGTCTACTTTTATGTCATCGAGGGGCACGTAAGACGCCTCATAGGGTAAACACTTCCGAAGATGTGAAACATGGAAAGTGTTGTGGATGCCGCTTAACTCGTTTGGTAACTCTAGACAATATGTCACTTGGCCCACCCGATCAATTACTTTCAATGGCCCAATAAACTGAGGGCTCAACTTCCCTATTTTTTTTAAAACAACTTATCCCCTTCCAAGAAGACACCTTCAACATTACCATATCTTCTTGTTGAAATTCTATAGGTCTTCGTCTTTTGTTCGCATAGGATTTTTATCGATCCTGTACGGCTTTCAAATAAGCACGAAACACATCTACCTTTTCATTAGTGGCCCTAATCACATCTTTGTGATAAAGTTCATGTGGTCTCACCTCACCCCAATGCATTGGGTTCGGCATTTCCCACCATAAAGCGTTTCGTATGGAGGCATGCCAATGCTAGAATGGTAATTATTATTATATGAGAATTCAACCAATGGTAAATAGGTGTCCCAACTACCACCGAAATCTATTAGACATGCTCAGAGCATATCATCTAATGTCTGAATTGTTCTTTTGCTTTGCCCATCGGCTTGAGGGTGGTAAGCCGTACTAAGTAGCAACTTCTTACCCATTTGCTTCTAAAAATTTTGTCACAAATGAGAGGTAAAGCAGGGATAACTATCGAACACAATTGATACCGGAACCCCGTGACGTGACACAATCTCAATCACGTATACATCCGCCATCTTCTCAAACACGTATGAATTGCGAATAGGTTTGTTTAGATTTAATTGTCCGTATGCCGACTTCGACGGTTTAGGGGTTGATAATTAGCTTTAATTATCTATTTTTTTTAGGTTTAATTATCTGGTTTGACTAAGGGGCTGTTTGGTAGCCTCTTAATGACCATTTAGATGCTACCTCTTAATGGTTTAAAACCTCTGAATGAATAAGAGGTAACCTCAAGTCTGAATGGTTAAGAGGTAACATCTGAATGGTAAATCATCACATGTCACATTCTTCTACCTTCTCATTAGTAAAATTCTTAATGGTTCCATTAAGAGGTAGCCTCTTAATGACCATTCAGAAGCTACCAAACAGCCCCTAAGTTTAATTATCTGGTGTGTTTAGTTTTAATTATTTGGTTAGTTTAGGTTTTATTATCTAGTTTATGCAATGTTTTTAATTTTAATAAATTATTTTTATTAGTTTATATTATTTGTATTTTATTTTAGTTTAAACAATTTTATGTTTTTTTAATTAAAAAGGTTTTTTTTAGTTAAAAGAGTTAAATGGCATTTTAGCCGTATGGTTTGGCCATTTTGTCAGTTTAGTTCAAAGGTTTCATTTTTCGCCTGTGGGTCCAAAAAGGTTTCACCGTTGCCATTTTAGTCTAGTTAAGTTCACCCATTTATTCTGTTACCGAGAAGGGTAATTCGGTCAATTTATATGTAATTCTGTAGCTAGAAGGTCAATTCGGCCATATAAAATGACCAAATTGCCGTTCTCGTTAACTAAAATGGCAACGGTGAAATCTTTTTGGACCCACAGGCGAAAAATGAAACCTTTAGACTAAACTGACAAAATGGACCAAACCACAGGAACTAAAATGACATTTAACTCTAGTTAAAATAAAGAGAGGGTCCACAAGGGACCCACCATCAACCATCCCGACTAGTCCAAGGCATCAGACTACCTCCCCTCCAAACCAGTACCACTCCACCTCATCCCCTCCATCACATAACCCTGTCCGATTTGTGAAGTCCGGAATTTCAGGCTCATCCAAAAGCTAGCGATGTGGGTGCTCTTATATCAACTTTCAACCAAATGTAATAAGAAAACTCAGCTAGATTTACATGCCCGTTCACATGTAAACTAAAATTTAGTAACCTAATAAAAAAACTTCTATATCAAGTGAGGTATTTATGAGGAAAAAATGTTTGTTTCTATAGTGTAAGTTATTGAATTAATTATCAAATATCCTTAATATAAAGTATTTTACTCCAAAACAATGATTCTCTTCCATTTTGATTTCTCATTCCATTCCATTCCAATCATATACATTATACAAATATATACATGTAAACCCTTGAAGAAACAGTGGTTAGAATGACCGGAATCAATCAGACCAAGGGTTTAGTTTTTGCATAAAGGGTTAATCATCTCGCCTGATCTGGGGGTTTTGACTGAGCTCCTTCTACGATGATCGCTGCAAAACAGAAAGCCGTTAGACTCACCACGGGGAGAACGGGGGTTCTCTCCGTGACCACCCTCCGGCGTGAGAATAAGTACAGTGATCTTGATAAAGAAGAAGAAGTAGTAAAAGTGAAGTGAATGTAACTTGTGAGATCATACCTGCAACCTTCTATTTATAACTGTTTTTTGGCGGGAAATCGATGTGACGGAGAGAGTAACGGAAAGTATTTTTCGTTGGTGGTTATGCCCTTTTCCGTCAATCACTAACATCACATCCATGCACACGGATCGTGAAGGCGATCGACGGTTGAGGAGATGCCACATGGAAAGTGGGTTTGTTGTTGATTGATCTTTAAAGGAGTGTCATTGCCAGGATCAGATGAGCATCCCAGATCATGCCATGTCACAGTTAGTTATAACTGAATGGTTGTTGATGGGTGTCGAGCATTATATATATTAGGTGTATATTTTAAGCCCCTTTAACACTTTTTAGTCAAGTTTTAAATTTATAAAACACGATATTTACTAACACTAGACACACATATGGGCAAGTGCACCCATCGTGAACGTAGTATAGTGTTAGTAAGATACCGAGGTCGTCCAAGGACACAAGAGCTTTTAGTACCGGTTTATCCTCAACGTCTAATCAAAATAAAAAGTTTAGAAAAAATGTTTTAAGCTAAGAAAAATAAAAACTAACTAAAAATGCTGAAAAAGAAAATAAAAAGAAAAACAGATAGACAAGATGAATCACTTGGTTCCGACTCGTATCTAGTGTAACCTTTGATTATTTCCGCACTTTTGCACTATTTTAAGAGATTATCTTAGTTATTGTAGTAGGCCCCTCTTTTGAAGGTGACGTTACCCTCACCCCAGTAGTTTGAGTCAGCAAGGATACAATCCTAAAAGGGTGGATTATTGGAAGATAATTAATTAAGTTATTAATGCAAATTATGGTAGGCCCCTCTTTTGGAGGTGACGTTACCCTCGACTAAGTAGTCTGAGTCAGCAGGGATACAGTCCTAAATAGCCGGGTTATAGTATTAATAGTAGTTAACTTATGAGGGGATCAAAGAGTTTGGACCCCCGCCATCCAATACCGTTAAGTATTGAAGGAGGTCCTACTAAATTTGACCCAGGTCCATTGCAGGACCTCTAAACGCTGAACAATGGCAAGACCTTTACCAAACCGTTCCCTTAACCCCCGACCAGGTAGCCAACATACCTCCATATAGACCGTGGAGATATGAATGGTGAAAATCTTTTATTTTATATAGACAGTAAAATAATGCCAAGACACCACGGACAAACGATAAGGAAAGATCACCTTCAACATAAGCAACTAGTTATTAAAGTCATTAATACAAAACCAAATAAAAGGTGCGAAAAGATTAGAAATAAAAAGTATTACACTAGACACTTTGTCTTCACCAAGTGATGTAAGAGACTTAGGCAACCATGGCCTTGATTATCAAGAACTCTTACAATCAATCTTGGATCCCGAGATGACTCACACACTCTACGATGGACAATGGATGATGGTGGTGGATGATGGTGTTATGGTGGTGGTGGGTGGTGGGTGAAGTGTGAGAGAGGTGGTGTGCCAAGGGATGGTTTGAGCTTGAGCCAAGCACTCCTATTTATAGGCTGAACAGAAGCTCGGGGACGGCCCCGTGTCCAGTGGGCACGGCCCCGTGTCCAGTGGGCACGGCCCCGTGTCCACATCCTTCTCTTTCTTCATTTATTGCAGCTTGTCTTATTAGTTGACCACGCCCCCGTGTCCGCTGAGCACGACCCCGTGTGCAGAAGAATCTTTGTACTATGAAGATTTACCTGGATTGTGCGAATCTTATAGTTGACCACGGCCCCGTGTCCGCTGAGCACGGCCCCGTGGTGGGCAATAGAAGATTCTACCACTTTGTCTTTTCTGCTGACACTTGGGCACGCCCCCGTGCTGGCTGAGCACGGGGCGTGTTCAGTCTTCTGTTATCTTGTTTTGCTTGGGAAGATGCTGTCGTGGGGTCGGGCATATCACGTCTTGTTCCTTTTCTTGTATTTATGTTAGATTTTGATGTCTTTTTGCTTCCTTTGCTAATTTGAGCTCATTTAATCCTGAAAATACAAAAGGAAGACAAAAGCACACTTTTTCCAACATTAGTACTAAAAAAAGGGTTAGTTTTATGCCACAATTGATGAAATTTATATGTTGCATTTTGAACACATCAGTTGTGCACAATGAGCATTGACAACCTTCTAGAAGATCTATAGCTGTAAACCTTTATGCCCTTGCCACGTGTCTATTCTGTTGTAACAGAAAAAACACTTTCGTTTAAGTCTTGGTTCCAGGCGCGCGAAGATGTTTAGGATCCTGTCTTCAAGTCTAATTGTACCCTTGCGCGAGCCCACGCAAGGGTGTTAGTTGAAGGTAAGTTTTATCCTTTCTCCGACCCACCTTTATCGGAGATTGTTTCTTCTACATCCTTGTTTAGAACCGCTGCGCAGCCACGCAGAGTTCTGTTAAAGGTGTTCTTAGAACAGGACCATGGTATGTCCTTGTGATCTTGCACGAGGTTTCTTAGACCATATTCTTTGAACTGTTTCTTCCCAAATCCCATTTAGGACCGCTGCGCAGCCACGCAGGGTCTTTATTCAAGATGTTTTTGGGATAAGGTTGTGGTATGGTCCAATGCGCCTGCGAGGTTTTTGGGACCATACCCCTTCAAGTCCCCCAAGTCCAGTGTTGCTTCTATGCAAGTAGGTGGAGCACTGGACTATATAAAATGAAGTGTGCGCATGTTGCTCTGAGAAGTAATAGGCTTGTTTTGGCACGAAATATGAAGAATCTTCCGGAGTGTTGACTAGCGCGTATAATCATGTCTGCCATTATGTCACACCCTCAAAATCCACAGGTGGAGTATTACCGCAAGGCATGTGACGACCAGGATCTTAGCCACTAATTAATTTGAACGGATTAGTTATTGTTATAAACATTAGCATAATTAGTGACCTAATTTAAATTTTTCAAAACATAGTTTAAGTTCACAGCAGAAAGGGAAAGAAGACGCATCATAATTGAAACCAAAAGTTTATTATCATGTTACTTACGAACCACGTACTCCATCCGATTGCAACGTCCGTCCAGAGCTGTATCGAGCAACCTACAAAGCATGCAGTAGAGTGTCAACATAACGTTGGCGAGTTCACGTGTTTGTAGTTTTTCAGTTTTAATTCCAAAAACTTGTTTTAACCAGTTAATTTATCCTTTTATACATGCCATGGGGAGCTACCCCATAAGTGAGCGACTAAACTGTTTTTCCAATACCGAATACTTACTTAACCGTACGTTTCCGCAGTGCCCCGTTTGTCAATGTTCTATCATTATTGACGGTTTGCCTGAGTCTATTAGTTCACGCCCGTTCCCAGTAACAAGGGTCGGTGTGAGGCTGGTCGAACCTAAATAGCGCTATCAACTAATAACCCGTTCGCCTGGCCCCGACGATTAATCGGTATTAAGTAGTAGGGACTTGAGTGATAGAGTTTCGTTTAGTGTTGCTCGTTGCATTTCCGTACAAACAGTAATTAACTAAGAGTCCCGCATAAGGGGAGAAAAGTAGTTTGTATCCCTCACAAGGGGATAGCGTTGTTACCCGTATCCCACACAAGGAGATAGAAATACCGTATCCCGCACAAGGAGATAGAAATATCGTATCCCGCACAAGGAGATAGTAAGCAATCCCAAACCAGGAAAAGTGTTTCGTTCCATTTCCCAACCACCGGGAACGCATGCTTTAAGTAAAAAGTAGTGAACTCACCTTTGCTTTGCTCGGTAGTCAATTTACTTGTGTTACGTTGGTCAACCTTACCCGAAGGGTTGTGGGTGTGACCCGAGACTGAACTTGACGAGACTCGAAGCTTCAAACCCATGGCTGACCCGAACAAACAAAACCAGATCTGACCCGGTCGGACTACCACGAGACCTGAGCTAGTTGGGCCAGAACCGAGAACCCGAACTTGCACCAAACTCCACCATTACCTCTTCTGTTGCAACCAGAGCCACTACAGTCGCTAGCTGGAGCCACCATCACCATTGCAGCCGCCAAAATGTCTCCGACCCACCACCATGTCATGAAGTGTATGTGTCCGATGCAGGGTAATGGTGTGTAGATAGGTGGGTGTGGGGGTGTGAGAGGGTCGCCGGAGTCCTCTGATTGCACCCGAGGTGTGCGGCTGTGATAGAGTGAAAGGGAGAAGAGGAGTGGGTCGGGTTTTGTGTGTGAGCTTGCTAGAAAAGAAGGGAAGTGCTGGAGAGGAGTTGGTCGGAGAACAAAGGGCGTCGGAGATCGCCGGAATCCGGCTCCGATCGTCGGACTCGGGAGAGGAGGTAGAGGGGTGTCTGGTGTTGTGCGGCTGCACATCTTTGTAGGGTTTTTGGTTTTTGAGAGCAAATGAGAGAGGGTGGGGGGTTAAATTGTATATTATAGTCTAGGGTTTTAGGTTTAAATAAGTTGGGTTGGGCCTAGCCCAAGTGCGAATCCGTTTAAACAACTACGCGTCTGCTCAAACAACTGGCCCGTTTTTTAACTATAACGGTAATCCAATTCATTATTTTAATAAATAATAATAGTAATAATGATTATTAAGCGCACGTTTTTACCAAACTACCCTTGTCTTGACAATGAGAGTACGGGTTGTCACATTCTCCCCATGTTACTGGAATTTCGTCCTCGAAATTTAGCAAAAGTCAAACGGTATGCTCTATATGTATATATATGTATACCTAGACTCCATTACCGTACGTAGATACATGCAGTTTCACGGAAGTCCACAAAATGAACAAGTAAGCCACATAGCACATAAAATCACATTGCACGAAAAAAAATCACGTAGCACAACATCCACAGAGTTTGTACGTACTTCACATAGTATATAATTTCACAAATTAATTAAAACATCCAAGTTATGTACAGGAAGACCCGAAGTGTCACATTATCCCCAAGTTCAAGAAATTTCGTCCCGAAATTTAGCGCGCAGCCACTGACAAGCTAGTGTGATTAAACGATTTCGTGGGGTGTAGCTTCAGTGCTGGAAGTAATGTTTGTAAACAACTGGGGATACATGTGCATCAGTTGGTTTTCCCGTTCCCAGGTAAACTCTGGGCCACAGCGTGAGTTTCAACGAACTCGGTCTGTTGGCATATTATACCACGCTTGAGGGTTTCGATTTCTTGATCCTTGATCTCAACCGGTTCCTCAACGAAGCGTATTTTGTTGCTGACCAACGAATGTTTCATCGGACAGACACTTCTTCAGATTAGGCACGTGAAAGACGTTGTGTACTGCACTCAGCTCTTCAGGCAGGTTTAGTCTGCAAGGCTACCTTACCGGTCCCTTCGGTATTTTCGAATGGTCCAACATATCGTGGATTACGTTCATCCCGCTAGCCAAAACGTACTATACCCATCTAGGGTGAAACTTTAAGTAGAACCCAGTCTCCGACTAGGAATTCTAGAGGTTTCCTACGCTTATCCGCGTAGTCTTTCTGACGGTCTGGAGCTGCCGCCATGTGTCGTCTATTCTGGGCAATCCTACCCGTTGTGTCAAGTGCAAGTTCTGGGCCGGTAATTTGGCTTCCGCCCAACACAGAGATAACCGGCATCTGCGTCCATGCAATGCCTCAAATGGTGCTGCCTGAATGTTAGTGTGGTAGCAGTTATTGGAAGAGAATTCTACAAAAAGGAAGTGTCACTCGTATCCACGGTCGATAACACATGTTCTAGCATGGCTTTGAGTGTTTGGATGGTGCATTTGGCCTGACCATTAGTTTGCGGGTGACAAGCGGTGCTCATGCCTAACTGTGAGCCAAAGGTTTTTGTGCATAGCCTGTGACGAATCGGATGCAAAACGTGGGTTTCAATTAAAAGTGATAGAAGTTGGCACTCTGTGCCCAGCATCTACTTCTGCCAAGTAGATGGTTGCAATTTCGAAAACTTGTTGGTTTCTTTGGTCGCGTGCCATTACTAGCAGACATTTCATCAATGCCTTGGACAGGATAGAATAAGATAGAAGCACCTCGTAGATTATATTCCAATTGCTAGAGTTGCGGATTATTGTGCATCTCCCTAATGTCAGGTGATACTCCTTCGAGACTAAATCGTGCGATCGAGAAAAGCGGGCTTTGTGACTTTAAAAGTTGTGCGTTGAAAACTTAACGTAGGTGGTTTGTGTAGTAGAAGTACTAGGGTGGAGCGGAGGAGTCGTTCGGACTACCTCGGGTTTTCAGAGTAGGTTTAGATGTCGTCGAAAGAAACAAGCGTTGAATTTTTTTGACAGGATGGAATGAATTTAGGGGTCGTAACTAGGTGTTGATCGTATCGAGTTCGAAGAACAGTGCTTGCGATACCCTTTACCCCGGGGCATCCTTGGCTCGTTGCTCCAACGAGTAACATTTGCAGAAAGAGATTCGTCCAAACGAAGAATTGTGCAGAGTAGAGTAGGATAAGAATCATGGAATTCGCGAAGCATAACACGAGTTTCGAGATAAACTGATGCGTTCAACTTGAGACAAGACATGAGGGCTTTGGGATCGGCATTAGGGATTTATCTGATGTCGATGAGGTAGCTCGTCGTACACAAGTTATGGGTGTTTAGAACAAAGAACTATGCTTGCTGATACAGAATGTTATGTCGATGGGGTTAGCACAAAATGAAGTAGTTAGGGAGAGATGATCGTCGTGCGGGTCCATAGGTTTCAGGGTCTACTGAGACGTCTGGCAGGATGTGATTTCTCAGGTCGGTAGAGAAATCAAGTTCGAGTGGGTAGTTCTAAGTCGTGCAAATGAGTTTGAAGTAGCGCTTGCGTCAGCCGGGGGTGGGGCTTTGATGTTAAACTACGGAAACGGGCTCTTGAAAAAGCACGATTGAGGTAAATGCTGCCAATTTTTCAGGGTTTATGAAGTTTGTCGACCAAGAGTCGATTGCGCTGAATTCATTAATTTGGAGAGAAATATGGTCGAGGTTTCCGTATGAAGAAAAGTGGATATCATTATAAAGAAACGGTAGAAGCGGGGGTACCATCTGAGCAATAAACACGGATTCGTACGAAAGCGAGTGAAAGGATTCACGGAATCAGAAAAGTCATCAAAGAATGATGGTTCGGGCAAATGAAGGATAAGGTAAGCATCTAGGTCACCGTACTCGTCAGTGGGTTGACTGGCTCGTATCTTCGCCTTGCCACGCCTTCAAATACACCGGTTTGTAAGAAGGATATCACCTTGCTGGGTTTTGGGGCGTGCTAAGGTATGAGGTTTAACTTGAATAGGGATTAACCATGTAATCAAGGAATTAAGGGAAATAACTTCGTGGTCGATGGAAATGTGATACGATTACTAGCACTGCAATAAGAAGTATACCCCACACATGCTTTTCGTGTTGGAGACGTGCAAACAGGAACCCGAAAAGTGTAGACTTACTAGAATGCTTCAAGAATCCAGGTGATCAGTCGTGTGAGGGAACAAGTCTCACTACTTAAGTTGGGGAAAAGAAATACGCGAGTAAAAAGGATACGAATGGCGTCGTCATTCCTTCTATTATCCCATGATATAGGGGTGGCTCCCCTTCGCCGATTCGTTCTCGTAACTTCTCTATGTGCTTCGTAGCAGGCCTTTCCTGAGCAGGCTTATCGAGTGGACGTCCCTTGCATCGATTTGCAGTCCAGGGATGATATCAGGAAATACGTGGACGAGGGCTTGGAATAACTGGTTCCTTGCCCTTAGTGTATCGTGTTTTCGAACCAGGTTTAGGAGGACTCGCTCCTGTTTAGCACATAACACGCTTGCCTAGCCTTTGTACGATCCACTGTGTTAAATACTAAATATACGCATATATACTAACATATATATGCTAACTATACACATACACACATGCGTGTTCACACACACAAGTTATGCACAAGTAAATGCCGTTGACCTACCATTACCAGGTGAGCATTTGAGATTGACGAACCTTGCAATCCGGAGTGTGGTGTCGTTGTGGTTTTCGTTAAAGAACGGTTATAGTCTGGTTTTCATATAAAAATATTTTATTTCCCAAACCAAAATATTTTATATTTAAAACCTAGTTCGCTATAACCAATGGCTCTGATACCAATCTGTTACACCCTCAAAATCCACAGGCGGAGTATTACCGCAAGGCATGTGACGACCAGGATCTTAGCCACTAATTAATTTGAACGGATTAGTTATTGTTATAAACATTAGCATAATTAGTGACCTAATTTAAATTTTTCAAAACATAGTTTAAGTTCACAGCAGAAAGGGAAAGAAGACGCATCATAATTGAAACCACAAGTTTATTATCATGTTACTTACGAACCACGTACTCCATCCGATTGCAACGTCCGTCCAGAGCTGTATCGAGCAACCTGCAAAGCATGCAGTAGAGTGTCAACATAACGTTGGCGAGTTCACGTGTTTGTAGTTTTTCAGTTTTAATTCCAAAAACTTGTTTTAACTAGTTAATTTATCCGTTTATACATGCCATGGGGAGCTACCCCATAAGTGAGCGACTAAACTGTTTTTCCAATACCGAATACTTACTTAACCGTACGTTTCCGCAGTGCCCCGTTTGTCAATGTTCTATCATTATTGACGGTTTGCCTGAGTCTATTAGTTCACGCCCGTTCCCAGTAACAAGGGTCGGTGTGAGGCTGGTCGAACCTAAATAGCGCTATCAACTAATAACCCGTTCGCCTGGCCCCGGCGATTAATCGGTATTAAGTAGTAGGGACTTGAGTGATAGAGTTTCATTTAGTGTTGCTCATTGCATTTCCGTACAAACAGTAATTAACTAAGAGTCCCGCATAAGGGGAGAAAAGTAGTTTGTATCCCTCACAAGGGGATAGCGTTGTTACCCGTATCCCACACAAGGAGATAGAAATACCGTATCCCGCACAAGGAGATAGAAATACCGTATCCCGCACAAGGAGATAGTAAGAAATCCCAAACCAGGAAAAGTGTTTCGTTCCGTTTCCCAACCACCGGGAACGCATGCTTTAAGTAAAAAGTAGTGAACTCACCTTTGCTTTGTTCGAATTTGTTGGGTAAGGGTAGCAAGAAGGGCGTCCCTTCCGTTAATGGAGTCGATGCCAATGCAGGTGCTATGTTACTGGCAGTAGACGTCCTGATGCAAGTTTTTCCTCCTGACCGGAGACGTCGATGTAGGATGGTGTACGAACGACGCCAGAGTGATCGGCGATGTGCGAACCTGGTCGGTGCTCGGAGGATGCTGGCTGCCGCGACTGGTGAGGAGAATTACGACAACTTGATCGTTGATCCTAACCCTTTGGAGTGGTATGGTGAAGCATTGCACACCCCGGTTGAAGTGATGGCAATGTTTTCCGACTTGTAGTTAATTAGAACATGTTCATTTTGTGGTGTTCCCGTATGTAGGTTTTTTGAACATTTTAGTTGTAGGTTTGGGATGTATCTCCCGTTTGTAAGTATCGTTGATGCACTATTGTGCATATAAATTTTTGCTAATGTGCTTGGTGCACAAGTAACTTTTTTGAATATATGGTATGTTTGAATTACAATGTTTTTGCATGGGTACAATTACTTTGCTTAGGTAAGGCGAATAAAGATGGTAAAAAAGCTCATGTGTGAACATAGGGCTGGACCTTGCGCGGTACCTGTGACCGCGGACCGTTCATGAGACTTGTAATAGGTTACCATAGTTTTTTTGCGCTTACCAAAAGAAATTGCATGCATTTGTAATAAACATAGGCGTATAATGGATGTAAAACTTTGCATTGATTTGGATAAGGCGCAGGGGCCAGTAGATACAAAGTAAATAAATATGATAATTACGATGCATACGCAAGCAATGATTGTTGTACTGTTGTATGCTGTTTAAGTACGGATGTTTCAGCTACATATAGCATCTTCGCAGCTGTTGCACGTTCCAAGTGCGTGGAACGTTTGTCCCATCGAGCCGTCGTAGGGTATATGCGCCTTTTCCGAGGACTTCATTAATGACGTATGGTCCTTCCCATTTGGGCGCGAGTTTCACCGGTTTTTCAGCATTCGAGGCTTCGTTGTCTCATAGGACGAAGTCTCCTGGTACGAAAGTGCATATGCGTACGCGAGCATTGTAATATTTTTCTAGCTTTGATTTGTACCTGGCTTCGTTGATGGCTGCGTTTTCACGTCTCTCCTCAAGGAGGTCCAGGTCGAGCCTGCGCTCGTGTTCATTATTTTGTTTCTCCATGGCCAGCATTCTAGGTGACGGGAGGCCAATTTCCGCCGGAATTACTGCTTCGGGGCCGTAAACGAGGCTAAATGGCGTTTCTCTGATGCTAGTCTTTGGCATAGTGCGGTGAGCCCATAAAATGCTTGGGAGTTCATCAACCCACCCCCTCCTTGCAGTTCCCAACCTTGCTTTAATGCCATCTACGATCTGCTTGTTCACGCATTTGACTTGGCCGTTTGCCTGTGGGTGCGTCACGGAGGCGAAACTATGTTCGATGCGTATTTCCTTCATCCATTTTTGTAGATGTTCTGACGTAAAATTGGTACCATTATCAGTGATGATGCACAATGGTAATCCGGACTAGCATATGATGTATTCCCAGATGAATTTTCTGATTACCATTGCGGTGGTTGATGCTAGGGCTTTAACTTCCACCCACTTGGTGAAGTAATCCACCGCGACTATTATGAATTTTACCGCGCCGGGCACGTCGGGAAAAGGTCCTACTAAGTCGATGCCCCATTGATGGAAGGGCCACGCTGCGGTTAGTAGAACCAGAGGGTTCTTTGGGCGGAGAGTTTTCGGAGCATGACGTTGGCATGACGTACATTTGCGCAAGATATCTACAGCGTATAAATGCATGCCGGGCCAGTAATAGCCCGCGCTCATGATTTTCGCTACTACCATGCGTGGGCCTGCATGGATTCCACACAGTCCTTCATGAATTTGCCGGACCAGATATTGCGCATCGTTCTTGTCTACACATCTTAGGAGAGGACCCATGTAAGACTTGCGATACAAAATTCCATCTGCCATCTCGTAATTTAATGCTTTGTGTTGAATTTTTCTTGCTTCTGTTTTCGCTTCTGGGAGAGTTCCATGATGTAAGTACATAATGATTGGGGACATCCAAGATGGATTCCCTACCTCTATTATGTTCATGTGTCTTAGAGGGACGAATGGATTTGAGAGAACTTCAATGCGGACCTCCTTTGCTAGGTGCTTGAAGCTTGTAGCGGCTAGCTTACTTAGCACATCTGTGTGCTTGTTCTCGCTTCTGTTGATGTGGATTATTTTGAAGGCCTGGAGCTTGTTGATCAGAGTTCTTGCCTGCTCGAGGTATAAGGCCATTGCTTCGCCTTTCGCGTCATAGCGACCATTAATTTGTTCTGCTACTAACTTGGAATCGGCATATGCTTCAACATTTTTTGCCCCCATTTTGACCGCTAAGAGGAGACCTGCGAGGAATGCCTCATACTCCGCTTCGTTGTTGGTGCTCTTGAAATCTAGCCGAATGGCGTAGGTAAGTTCGTAGTTATCAGGGCTAACTAGGTGGAGGCCAGCTCCTGCGTCGTCATTAATGGAAGCACCATCTGTATGTAAAGTCTAGACCCTATCGTCGAAAACTAGGGTAGGATTTTGTATAGCTTCTCATTTTTGGATCTTATCGACCGGCACTTCAGTAACAAAGTCTGCTAGGACTTGACCCTTGATAGCTGGGCGCGGTTTATACAAAATGTTATATCCGCCCAGTTTAATGGCCCATTTCGCTAATCTGCCCGCGACATCTGGTTTGGACAAGATCTGTCCCAGATGATAGTTGGTAAGGACAATTATAACATGGCCCGAAAAGTACCTTCGTAATCTGCGCGATGCATGGACAAGCGCGAGAACAAGTTTTTCCATGATGGAATAGCGCGTTTCCGGACCGGTCAACATTTTGCTGATGTAATAAATTGAAGTTTGGACTTCTTCCCTTTCGACCATCAATACTGCGCCAACTGTTACTTCTGATGCAGCGAGATATAAGATTAATTGTTCTTCAGTTCTCGGGCCTGTTAAAGTAGGTAGTTGGATCAAACATTCTTTCATTTGTTTGAAAGCTTTCTCTGCCTCTGGGGTCCATTGAAATTGGCTTTTCTTTACGCAGTTGCGTAGCGTGCTGATGAATGGATATGGTTTAGCGACATGATTTGCTAAGAATCGGTTGAGCGTAGCTAGCCGACCCGCTAGGCGTTGCAATTCTTTAATGGATGCCGGCGATGGCATGTCACGGCCCCCGACCCGGTTTAACCCGGTTCAGGAGCCACGGAACAGAAAATCCCGTGGTATTTATTTAACAGCGGAAGATTTCTTCAGGATCTTTTTAAAACCGTAATTTCCCGATTATTTTATTTCACAATTCGGGATAAAACCCAGGAAATTTACAATCATATGATTTCACGGAGAAACCTTTATTTTACAAAACATGTTTCTTTATTTTATTTTCAGCCACTTCCTTAAGCTTGTAGTGCTTCACGGCACTTTTCCTGGATCACAACAGATCACCTGAAACATGTTTGAAAAAGGTTTTGTCAGCGGGAAATACTGGTGAATCATTCTTTTTACTAAAACGACACGTTTGTTATAATTTACAGTATTAAGAGCGATTACAATGTTTCTATATATCAACCAACTACCCACAGTATTTGTCACTCGAACATCCATCGGTAACCTCAGAGTCCAATGGTGTCTGTGACTATGGTCATATCACCCCTTGGCTACCCCGTTGTCCAATGGTGATGGTTATCAAGTAATGTATACAAAACCCCACATACCGGCTGTAATTTGGTGATTACAAAGACTTAATCCCTGCAATTATAACCTTGAAAATAAACATGCTTTTGGAAATAAATTTGATAAAAAGAGAATGACTCACATTGCAGATTTATATGAGCAGAGCTTAGCCTACTGATTAGCCTTTTAACCTAAATTTAATAACATGCACACAACTCGGTTAGTAATTTAATACAGCATTTACGATAACTCACGAGATTAAACCTTCACAACGAATGACAAAGTGCGATACTTAAACATCCATTGAATTAACAATGAATGACAAAGCATAAACCCTAATGTGGGCAGCACTTAAACATCCATTAGATAGTTTTAATCGATCGGACATTGAATCGTAGCAGCGATCGAGTTATTACCCTGTTATTGCGGCAACACTTCGTGTCTGTGTGTGTTTTTGTAGTAATTGGACAATATCTCAACGTATGTATTGAGTTTGAACGTCGAACTAACGCACAATTGCAAGTAACAGACTCCACTATTTATACATGAAAAACGGCTCCCTCGCTTGGCGCGAGAGACACCAGTCTACCATAGGGTAGCTTCGTGTCCAGGTAGCTTAGCTGAGTTGGTCTCGCATGCAGATTCGTTATACACGTAAAACTGTTTGGATATTATCAACTAGGGTTTACCCCCCCTGAGTTTTAGGGGCCCTGATCCTGATTTCGATTGTTTTGAAAATTTTAGGGTTTATGCAGAATCACTTGGGTTTCTTAATTAGGGTTTCCTATTGGACAATTTAAAGTAATAATTAAGACT
Organism: Helianthus tuberosus; assembly: GCA_030545235.1. Lineage (NCBI taxonomy): Eukaryota > Viridiplantae > Streptophyta > Magnoliopsida > Asterales > Asteraceae > Helianthus > Helianthus tuberosus. The sequence goes on along the minus strand of JARYGA010034726.1, from coordinate 2,319 downwards.
TTTGATGAGAGTTGTTACATCCTCCCCACCTTAATAAAAATCTCGTCCTCGAGATTTATTGGAACAAGTGAGGATATTTCCGTTTCATCTCCGATTCCAGCTCCCAAGTGTATTCAGATCCTCTCTTCGAATCCCACTTAACTTTGACCAGTACTAGCAGCTATTGTTTGAGAAACTTGATCTTTCTATCTTCTATTTGCAATGGCTTCTCAACAAACTTTAATTTTTTGTTTACCTCTATATCTTGGAGAGGTACTATCAGAGATTCGTCTGATAGGCATTTCTTTAGATTGGATACATGAAATACATCATGTACTCCAGCTAGTTCTTCTGGTAGTTGTAAGCGATAAGCAACTGGTCCTATACGTTGGATTACTGAAAATGGTCCTACGTATCTTGGACTCAGCTTCCCTTTCTTACCGAATCGAACTACTCCTTTCCAAGGAGAAACTTTTAACAGTACTTTGTCTCCCACTTGGAATTCTAGTGGTTTGCGTCGATTGTCGGCATAACTTTTCTGACGATCTCGAGCCGTCTTCAGTCTTTCCTTGATTTGGTTAATCTTGTCGGTCATCTCTTGCACTATTTCAGGACCTGACAATTGACTTTCTCCTATTTCTGCCCAACAAACTGGAGTTCTACACTTTCGTCCATACAGTGCTTCAAATGGGGCAGTTTCGATGCTTGAATGATAACTATTGTTATAGGAGAATTCAATCAAAGGTAAGTGGTCGTCCCAATTTCCACCAAAATCTATCACACATGCTCTGAGCATGTCTTCCAGAGTTTGGATTGTTCGTTCACTTTGTCCGTCTGTTTGAGGATGATATGCAGTGCTTAAATTTAATCGAGTTCCCATTGCTTCTTGGAAACTTGTCCTGAAATGGGAAGTGAAACGACTATCCCTATCTGAAACAATGGAGAGTGGAACTCCATGTAAGGATACTACTTCATCTACATACAACTTTGCCAACCTTTCCATGCTAAAGGTTTCTTTCATTGGTAGAAAGTGAGCTGATTTGGTTAATCGATCCACAATTACCCAAATCGTATCATTACCTTTTCTGGTTTTGGGTAACTTAGTAACAAAATCCATTGTTATGAGTTCCCATTTCCATACAGGCATCTCTAGTTGTTGTAGTAGACCTGAAGGTTTCTGGTGTTCTGCCTTAACTTGTGAACAAGTAAGACACTTAGAAACATATCGAGCTATATCCTTTTTCATTCCTATCCACCTAAAGTTATTTCTTAAATCTTGGTACATTTTATTGTTTCCTGGATGCATAGTATACCTAGATTTATGAGCTTCTTCTAGTATCTTATGCCTTAAATCTCCTTTCTTAGGTACCCAAATCCTTTTCTTATGGAATCTCCAAATTCCATCATTTCCTTGCTCTAATTCTTTTATTTGTCCTTTCATTCCTTCAACATCATCCTGGATTGCTGTTTCCTGGACATTCTTTAGTTGTTCCATTAAATCTAACTGTAGATTTAATCTGAGAGCACGAACTCGCTTTTGCTTTTCATGATACATACGACTTAAGGCATCTGCAACTACATTTTCCTTTCCTTCGTGATACTGAATATCACAGTCGTAGTTACTTAGGATTTCCATCCATCTCCTTTGCCTCATGTTCAATTATTTTTGCCCAAATATGTATCTTAAACTTTTGTGATCCGTATAGACAGTAAATTTACTTCTGTATAGATAATGTCTCCAGATCTTAAGGGCAAAAATTACGGCTCCTAATTCTAAATCATGAGTCGTATAGTTATCCTCGTGCTTTTTCAATTGCCTTGATGCATACGCAATTACCTTCTTGCGTTGCATAAGCACACATCCTAATCCTAGTTTTGAAGCATCATAGTAAACTTCAAAATCTTCTGTTCCTTCTGGTAAGGCTAGGATTGGAGCATTTGTTAATTTCTGCTTCAAGATCCTAAAGGCTTCTTCTTGTTTAGGTCCCCATTCAAACTTAATTGCTTTACAGGTTAGCCTAGTTAATGGTACAACTATCTTGGAAAAATCCATAATAAACCGTTTATAATATCCGGCTAAACCAAGAAAACTTCTAATTTCCATTGCGGATTGCGGAACCTTCCATTTGGTAATTGCCTCTATCTTAGTAGGATCTACATGAATGCCTTCGTGATTCACCATGTGACCTAGGAATTGCACTTCTTGAAGACAAAATTCACACTTCGAGAATTTGGCGTATAGTTTTTCTTTTCTTAACAAAGTTAAGAGTGCATGCAAGTGCTGACAATGTTCGTCCTGATCTTTGGAATAAATAAGTATATCGTCGATAAAAACAATTA
>JARYGA010034725.1:0-29179 GCA_030545235.1 Helianthus tuberosus | reverse complement strand
GAAAAATCTTTGTAAACTAAATCACACGTGTATGTGTTGATATTTAAGAGATATACAGTCAAGAAAATCAAGGGCAATGGTGATATATATGCGGATTAGACACAAAAAAAAATCACTCAACAAATGGCTACAATTTAAGGAATGTGTTTAGTGACGGCATCAGATTCTTAATTGATGGAGAAAGGTCTGGTGGCAAGAAAAGCCACTTCTAGGAGGTTGTCAAGTGTTTTCGCTCGACGATTCCATTCTTAGGTGGTGGGTTTGGCCCTTGTTCCTGTAACTCGAATCCTAGCCCGGTATATCCCATTTTAATTTTACACCATTGTGAACCTTACGCCTTTTTTACTCTCTGATAGAGGTTCTCGGCATTGAAAAATCTTCGTAAACTAAATCACACGTGTATATGTTGACATTTAAGAGATATACAGTCAAGAAAATCAAGGGCAATGGTGATATATATGCGGATTAGACACCAAAAAAAACACACAACAAATGGCTACAATTTCAGGAATGTGTTTAGTGACGGCATCAGATTCCTAATTGATGGAGAAAGGTCTAGTGGCAAGAAAAACTGCTTCTACGAGGGTGTCAAGTGTTTTCGCTCGACGATTCCATTCTTGGGTGGTTGGTTTGGCCCTTGTTCCTGTAACTCGAATCCTAGCCTGGTATATCCCATTTTAATCTTACACAATTGTGAACCTTACGCCTTTTTTACTCTCTGATCGAAGTTCTCGGCATTGAAAAATCTTTGTAAACTAAATCACACGTGTATATGTTGATATTTAAGAGATATACAGTCAAAAAAATCAAGGGAAATGTTGATATATATGCGGATTAGACACAAAAAAAACACTCAACAAATGGCTACAATTTAAGGAATGTGTTTAGTGACCGCATCAGATTCCTAATTGATGGAGAAAGGTCTGGTGGCAAGAAAAGCTGCTTCTAGGAGGTTGTCAAGTGTTTTCGCTCGACGATTCCATTCTTGGGTGGTTGGTTTGGCCCTTGTTCCTGTAACTCGAATCCAAGCCCGGTATATCCCATTTTAATCTTACACCATTGTGATCCTTATGCCTTTTTTACTCTCTGATCGAGGTTCTCGGCATTGAAAAATCTTCGTAAACTAAATCACACGTGTATATGTTGATATTTAAGAGATATACAGTCAAGAAAATCAAGGGCAATGGTGATATATATGCGTATTAGACAGCAAAAAAAAACACTCAACAAATGGCTACAATTTAAGGAATGTGTTTAGTGACGGCATCAGATTCCTAATTGCTGGAGAAAGGTCTGGTGGCAAGAAAAGCTGCTTCTAGGAGGTTATCAAGTGTTTTCGCTTGACATTCCATTCTTGGGTGGTTGGTTTGGCCCTTGTTCCCGTAACTCGAATCCTAGCCCGGTATATCCCATTTTAATTTTACACCATTGTGAACCTTACGCCTTGTTTACTCTCTGATCGAGGTTCTCGGCATTGAAAAATCTTCGTATACTAAATCACACGTGTATATGTTGATATTTAAGAGATATACAGTCAAGAAAATCAAGGACAATGTTGATATATATGCGGATTAGACACCAAAAAAAACACTCAACAAATGGCTACAATTTAAGGAATGTGTTTAGTGACGGCATCAGATTCCTAATTGATGGAGAAAGGTCTGGTGGCAGGAAAAGCTGCTTCTAGGAGGTTGTCAAGTGTTTTCGCTCGATGATTCCATTCTTGGGTGGATGGTTTGGCCCTTGTTCCTGTAACTCGAATCCTAGCCCGGTATATCCCATTTTAATCTTACACCATTGTGAACCTTACGCCTTTTTTACTCTCTGATCGAGGTTCTCGGCATTGAAAAATCTTTGTAAACTAAATCACACGTGTATATGTTGATATTTAGGAGAAATACAGTAAAGAAAATCAAGGGCAATGGTGATATATATGCAAAATAGACACCAAAAAAAACTCTCAACAAATGGCTACAATTTAAGGAATGTGTTTAGTGACGGCATCAGATTCCTAATTGATGGAGAAAGGTCTGGTGGCAAGAAAAGCTGCTTCTAGGAGGTTGTCAAGTGTTTTCGCTCGACGATTCCATTCTTGGGTGGTTGGTTTGGCCCTTGTTCCTGTAACTCGAATCCAAGCCCGGTTTATCCCATTTTAATCTTACACCATTGTGAACCTTACGCCTTTTTTACTCTCTGATCGAGGTTCTCGGCATTAAAAAATCTTCGTAAACTAAATCACACGTGTATATGTTGATATTTAAGAGATATACAGTCAAGAAAATCAAGGGCAATGGTGATATATATGCGTATTAGACACCAAAAAAAAAAACACTCAACAAATGGCTACAATTTAAGGAATGTATTTTGTGACGGCATCAGATTCCTAATTGATGGAGAAAGGTCTGGTGGCAAGAAAAGCTGCTTCTAGGATGTTGTCACGTGTTTTCGCTCGACGATTCCATTCTTGGGTGGTTGGTTTCGCCCTTGTTCCTGTAACTCGAATCCTAGCCCGGTATATCCCATTTTAGTTTTACACCATTGTGAACCTTACGCCTTTTGTACTCTCTGATCGAGGTTCTCGGCATTGAAAAATCTTCGTAAACTAAATCACCCGTGTATATGTTGATATTTAAGAGATATACAGTCAAGAAAATCAAGGGCAATGGTGATATATATGCGGATTAGACACAAAAAAAAAACACTCAACAAATGGCTACAATTTAAGGAATGTGTTTAGTGACGGCATCAGATTCCTAATTGATAGAGAAAGGTCTGGTGGCAGGAAAAGCTGCTTCTAGGAGGTTGTCAAGTGTTTTCGCTCGATGATTCCATTCTTGGGTGGTTGGTTTGGCCCTTGTTCCTATAACTCGAATCCAAGCCCGGTTTATCCCATTTTAATCTTACACCATTGTGAACCTTACGCCTTTTTTACTCTCTGATCGAGGTTCTCGGCATTGAAAAATCTTCTTAAACTAAATCACACGTGTATATGTTGATATTTAAGAGATATACAGTCAAGAAAATCAAGGGCAATGGTGATATATATGCGTATTAGACACCAAAAAAAAACACTCAACAAATTGCTACAATTTAAGGAATGTATTTAGTGACGGAATCAGATTCCTAATTGATGGAGAAAGGTCTGGTGGCAAGAAAAGCTGCTTCTAGGAGGTTGTCACGTGTTTTCGCTCGACGATTCCATTCTTGGGTGGTTGATTTCGCCCTTGTTCCTGTAACTCGAATCCTAGCCCGGTATATCCAATTTTAGTTTTACACCATTGTGAACCTTATGCCTTTTGTACTATCTGATCGAGGTTCTCGGCATTGAAAAATCTTCGTAAACAAAATCACACGTGTATATGTTGATATTTAAGAGATATACAGTCAAGAAAATCAAGGGCAATGGTGATATATATGCGGATTAGACACCAAAAAAAACACTCAACAAATGACTACAATTTATGGAATGTGTTTAGTGATGGCATCAGATTCCTAATTGATGGAGAAAGGTATGGTGGCAAGAAAAGCTGCTTCTAGGAGGTTGTCAAGTGTTTTCGCTCGACGATTCCATTCTTGGGTGGTTGGTTTGGCCCTTGTTCCTGTAACTCGAATCCTAGCCCGGTATATCCCATTTTAATTTTACACCATTATGAACCTTACGCCTTGTTTACTCTCTGATCGAGGTTCTCGGCATTGAAAAATCTTCGTAAACTAAATCACACGTGTATATGCTGACATTTAAGAGATATACAGTCAAGAAAATCAAGGGCAATGGTGATATATATGCGGATTAGAGACAAAAAAACACTCAACAAATGGCTACAATTTAAGGAATGTATTTAGTGACGGCATCAGAATCCTAATTGATGGAGAAAGGTCTGGTGGCAAGAAAAGCTGCTTCTAGGAGGTTGTCAAGTGTTTTCGCTCGACGATTCCATTCTTGGGTGGTTGGTTTGGCCCTTGTTCCTGTAACTCGAATCCAAGCCCGGTTTATCCCATTTTAATCTTACACCATTGTGAACCTTACGCCTTTTTTACTCTCTGATCGAGGTTCTCGGAATTGAAAAATCTTCGTAAACTAAATCACACGTGTATATGTTGATATTTAAGAGATATACAGTCAAGAAAATCAAGGGCAATGGTGATATATATGCGTATTATACACCAAAAAAAAACCCTCAACAAATGGCTACAATTTAAGGAATGTATTTAGTGACGGCATCAGATTCCTAATTGATGGAGAAAGGTCTGGTGGCAAGAAAAGCTGCTTCTAGGAGGTTGTCACATGTTTTCGCTCGACGATTCCATTCTTGGGTGGTTGGTTTAGCCCTTGTTCCTGTAACTCGAATCCTAGCCCGGTATATCCCATTTTAGTTTTACACCATTGTGAACCTTACGCCTTTTGTACTCTCTGATCGAGGTTCTCGGCATTGAAAAATCTTCCTAAACTAAATCACCCGTGTATATGTTGATATTTAAGAGATATACAGTCAAGAAAATCAAGGGCAATGGTGATATATCTGCGGATTAGATACCAAAAAAAACACTCAACAAATGACTACAATTTATGGAATGTGTTTAGCGATGGCATCAGATTTCTAATTGATGGAGAAAGGTATGGTGGCAAGAAAAGCTGCTTCTAGGAGGTTGTCAAGTGTTTTCGCTCGACGATTCAATTCTTGGGTGGTTGGTTTGGCCCTTGTTCTTGTAACTCGAATCCTAGCCCGGTATATCCCATTTTAATTTTACACCATTGTGAACCTTACGCCTTTTTTACTCTCTGATAGACGTTCTCGGCATTGAAAAATCTTCGTAAACTAAATCACATGTGTATATGTTGACATTTAAGAGATATACAGTCAAGAAAATCAAGGGCAATGGTGATATATATGCGGATTAGACACCAAAAAAAAAATCACTCAACAAATGGCTACAATTTAAGGAATGTGTTTAGCGACGGCATCAGATTCCAAATTGATGGAGAAAGGTCTGGTGGTAAGAAAAGCTGCTTCTAGGAGGTTATCAGGTGTTTTCGCTCGACGATTCCATTCTTGGGTGGTTGGTTTGGCCCTTGTTCCTGTTACTCGAATCCTAGCCCGGTATATCCCATTTTAATTTTACACCATTGTGAACCTTACGCCTTTTTTATTCTCTGATGGAGGTTCTCGGCATTGAAAAATCTTCGTAAACTAAATCACACGTGTATATGTTGATATTTAAGAGATATACAGTCAAGAAAATCAAGGGCAATGGTGATATATATGCGGATTAGACACCAAAAAAATCTCTCAACAAATGGCTACAATATAAGGAATGTATTTAGTGACATCATCAGATTCCTAATTGATGGAGAAAGGTCTGGTGGTAAGAAAAGCTGCTTCTAGGAGGTTGTCAAGTGTTTTCGCTCGACGATTCCATTCTTAGGTGGTTGGTTTGGCCCTTGTTCATGTAACTCGAATCCTAGCCTGGTATAGCCCATTTTAATTTTACACCATTGTGAACCTTGCGCCTTTTTTACTCTTTGATCGAGGTTCTCGACATTGAAAAATTCTTTGGAAACTAAATCACACGTTTATATGTTGACATTTAAGAGATATACAGAGAAAATCAAGTGCAATGGTGATATATATGCGGATTAAACACCAAAAAAAACAATCAACAAATGGCTACAATTTAACGAATGTGTTTAGTGACAGCATCAGATTCCTAATTGATGGAGAAAGGTCTGGTGGCAAGAAAAGCTGCTTCTAGGAGGTTGTCAAGTGTTTTCGCTCGACGATTCCATTCTTGGGTGGTTGGTTTGGCCCTTGTTCCTGTAACTCGAATCTTAGCCCGGTATATCCCATTTTAATTTTACACCATTGTGAACCTTACGCCTTTTTTACTCTCTGATCGAGGTTCTCGGCATTGAAAAATCTTCGTAAACTAAATCACACGTGTATATGTTGACATTTAAGAGATATACAGTCAAGAAAATCAAGGGCAATGGAGATATATATGCGGATTAGACACACAAAAAAAAACACTCAACAAATGGCTACAATTTAAGGAATGTGTTTAGTGACGACATCAGATTCCTAATTGATGGAGAAAGGTCTGGTTGTAAGAAAAGCTGCTTCTAGGAAGTTGTCAAGTGTTTTCGCTCGACGATTCTATTCTTGGGTGGTTGGTTTGGCCCTTGTTCCTGTAACTCGAATCCTAGCCCGGTATATCCCATTTTAATTTTACACCATTGTGAACCTTACGCCTTTTTTACTCTCTGATAGAGGTTCTCGGCGTTGAAAAATCTTCGTAAACTAAATCACACGTGTATATGTTGACATTTAAGAGATATACAGTCAAGAAAATCAAGGGCAATGGTGATATATATGCGGATAAGACACACAAAAAAACACTCAACAAATGGCTAAAATTTCAGGAATGTGTTTAGTGACGGCATCAGATTCCTAATTGATGGAGAAAGGTCTGGTGGCAAGAAAAGCTGCTTCTAGGAGGTTGTCAAGTGTTTTCGCTCGACGATTCCATTCTTGGGTGGTTGGTTTGGCCCTTGTTCCTGTAACTCGAATCCTAGCCTGGTATATCCCATTTTAATCTTACACCATTGTGAACCTTACGCCTTTTTTACTCTCTGATCGAAGTTCTCGGCATTGAAAAATCTTTGTATACTAAATCACCCGTGTATATGTTGATTTTAAGAGATATACAGTCAAGAAAATCAAGGGAAATGGTGATATATATATGCGGATTAGACACAAAAAAAAACACTCAACAAATGGCTTCAATTTAAGGAATGTGTTTAGTGACGGCATCGAATTCCTAATTGATGGAGAAAGGTCTGGTGCAAGAAAAGCTGTTTCTAGGAGGTTGTCAAGTGTTTTCACTCGACGATTACATTCTTGGGTGGTTGGTTTGGCCCTTGTTCCTGTAACTCGAATCCAAGCCCGGTATATCCCATTTTAATCTTACACCATTGTGAACCTTACGCCTTTTTTACTCTCTGATCGAGGTTCTCGGCATTGAAAAATCTCCGTAAACTAAATCACACGTGTATATGTTGATATTTAAGAGATATACAGTCAAGAAAATCAAGGGCAATGGTGATATATATGCGTATTAGACACCAAAAAAAACACTCAACAAATGGCTACAATTTAAGGAATGTGTTTAGTGACGACATCAGATTCCTAATTGCTGGAGAAAGGTCTGGTGGCAAGAAAAGCTACTTCTAGGTGGTTGTCAAGTGTTTTCGCTCGACGATTCCATTCTTGGGTGGTTGGTTTGGCCCTTGTTCCTGTAACTTGAATCGTAGCCCAGTATATCCCATTTTAATTTTACACCATTGTGAACCTTACGCCTTTTTTACTCTCTGATCGAGGTTCTCGGCATTGAAAAATCTTCGTAAACTAAATCACACGTGTATATGTTGATATTTAAGAGATATACAGTCAAGAAAATCAAGGGAAATGGTGATATATATGCGGATTAGACACCAAAAAAAACATTCAACAAATGGCTACAATTTAAGGAATGTGTTTAGTGACGGCATCGAATTCCTAATTGAAGGAGAAAGGTCTGGTGGCAAGAACAGCTGCTTCTAGGAGGTTGTCAAGTGTTTTCACTCGACGATTCCATTCTTGGGTGGTTGGTTTGGCCCTTGTTCCTGTAACTCGAATCCAAGCCCGGGGTATCCCATTTTAATCTTACACCATTGTGAACCTTATGCCTTTTTTACTCTCTGATCGAGGTTCTCGGCATTGAAAAATCTCCGTAAACTATATCACACGTGTAAATGTTGATATTTAAGAGATATACAGTCAAGAAAATGAAGGGCAATGGTGATATATATGCGTATTAGACACACAAAAAAACACTCAACAAATGGCTACAATTTAAGGAATGTGTTTAGTGACGACATCAGATTCCTAATTGTTGGAGAAAGGTCTGGTGGCAAGAAAAGCTACTTCTAGGAGGTTGTCAAGTGTTTTTGCTCGACGATTCCATTCTTGGGTGGTTGGTTTGGCCCTTGTTACTGTAACTCGAATCGTAGCCCGGTATATCCCATTTTAATCTTACACCATTGTGAACCTTACGCCTTTTTTACTCTCTGATCGAGGTTCTCGGCATTGAAAAATCTTCGTAAACTAAATCACACGTGTATATGTTGATATTTAAGAGATATACAGTCAAGAAAATCAAGGGAAATGGTGATATATATGCGGATTAGACACCAAAAAAAACACTCAACAAATGGCTACAATTTAAGGAATGTGTTTAGTGACGGCATCGAATTCCTAATTGAAGGAGAAAGGTCTGGTGGCAAGAACAGCTGCTTCTAGGAGGTTCTCAAGTGTTTTCACTCGACGATTCCATTCTTGGGTGGTTGGTTTGGCCCTTGTTCCTGTAACTCAAATCCAAGCCCGGTATATCCCATTTTAATCTTACACCATTGTGAACCTTACGCCTTTTTTACTCTCTAATCGAGGTTCTCGGCATTGAAAAATCTCCGTAAACTAAATCACACGTGTAAATGTTGATATTTAAGAGATATACAGTCAAGAAAATGAAGGGCAATGGTGATATATATGCGTATTAGACACACAAAAAAACACTCAACAAATGGCTACAATTTAAGGAATGTGTTTAGTGACGACATCAGATTCCTAATTGCTGGAGAAAGGTCTGGTGGCAAGAAAAGCTACTTCTAGGAGGTTGTCAAGTGTTTTTGCTCGACGATTCCATTCTTGGGTGGTTGGTTTGGCCCTTGTTACTGTAACTCGAATCGTAGCCCGGTATATCCCATTTTAATTTTACACCATTGTGAACCTTACGCCTTTTTTACTCTCTGATCGAGGTTCTCGGCATTGAAAAATCTTCGTAAACTAAATCACACGTGTATATGTTGATATTTAAGAGATATACAGTCAAGAAAATCAAGGGCAATGGTGATATATATGCGGATTAGACACCAAAAAAAAACACTCAACAAATGGCTACAGTTTAAGGAATGTGTTAATGACGGCATCAGATTCCTAATTGATGGAGAAAGGTCTGGTGGTAAGAAAAGCTGCTTCTAGGAGGTTGTCAGGTGTTTTCGCTCGACGATTCCATTCTTGGGTGGTTGGTTTGGCCCTTGTTCCTGTAACTCGAATCCTAGCCCGGTGAATCCCATTTTAATTTTACACCATTGTGAACCTTACGCCTTTTTTACTCTCTGATCGAGGTTCTCGACATTGAAAAATCTCCGTAAACTAAATCACACGTGTATATGTTGATATTTAAGAGATATATAGTTAAGAAAATCAAGGGCAATGGTGATATATATGCGGATTAGACACCAAAAAAAACACTCAACAAATGGCTACAATTTAAGGAATGTGTTTAGTGACGGCAACAGATTGTTAATTGATGGAGAAAGGTCTGGTGGCAAGAAAAACTGCTTCTATTAGGTTGTCAAGTGTTTTCGCTCGACGATTCCATTCTTGGGTGGTTGGTTTGGCCCTTGTTCCTGTAACTCGAATCCTATCCCGGTATTTCCCATTTTAATTTTACACCATTGTGAACCTTACGCCTTTTTTACTCTCTGATCGAGGTTCTCGGCATTGAAAAATCTCCGTAAACTAAATCACACGTGTATATGTTGACATTTAAGAGATATACAGTCAAGAAAATCAAGGGCAATGGTGATATATATGCGGATTAGAAACCAAAAAAAATCACTTAACAAATGGCTACAATTTAAGGAATGTGTTTAGTGACGGCATCAGATTCCTAATTGATGGAGAAAGGTCTGGTGGTAAGAAAAGCTGCTTCCAGAAGGTTGTCAAGTGTTTTCGCTCGACGATTCCATTCTTGGGTGGTTGGTTTGGCCTTTGTTCCTGTAACTCGAATCCAAGCCCGGTATATCCCATTTTAAGCTTACACCATTGTGAACCTTACGCCTTTTTTACTCTCTGATCGAGGTTCTCGGCATTGAAAAATCTTCGTAAACTAAATCACACGTGTATATGTTGACATTTAGGAGATATACAGTCAAGAAAATCAAGGGCAATGATGATATATATGCGGATTAGACACAAAAAAAAACACTCAACAAATGGCTACAATTTAAGGAATGTGTTTAGTGACGGCATCAGATTCCTAATTGATGGAGAAAGGTCTGGTGGTAAGAAAAGCTGCTTCTAGGAGGTTGTCAGGTGTTTTCGCTCGACGATTCCATTCTTGGGTGGTTGGTTTGGCCCTTGTTCCTGTAACTCGAATCCTATCCCGGTATTTCCAATTTTAATTTTACACCATTGTGAACCTTACGCCTTTTTTACTCTCTGATCGAAGTTCTCGGCATTGAAAAATATTCGTAAACTAAATCACACGTGTATATGTTGATAGTTAAGAGATATACAGTCAAGAAAATCAAGGGCAATGGTGATATATATGCGGATTAGACACCAAAAAAAACACTCAACTAATGGCTACAATTTAAGGAATGTGTTTAGTGACGGCAACAGATTCCTAATTGATGGAGAAAGGTCTGGTGGCAAGAAAAGCTGCTTCTATTAGGTTGTCAGGTGTTTTCGCTCGACGATTCCATTCTTGGCTGGTTGGTTTGGCCCTTGTTCCTGTAACTCGAATCCTATCCCGGTATTCCCCATTTTAATTTTACACCATTGTGAACCTTACGCCTTTTTTACTCTCTGATCGAGGTTCTCGGCATTGAAAAATTTTCGTAAACTAAATCACACGTTATATGTTGATATTTAAGAGATATACAGTCAAGAAAATCAAGGGCAATGGTGATATATATGCGGATTAGACAACAAAAAAAACACTCAACAAATGGCTACAATTTAAAGAATGTGTTTGGTGATTGCATCAGATTCCTAATTGATGGAGAAAGGTCTGGTGGCAAGAAAAGCTACTTCCAGGAGGTTGTCAATTGTTTTCGCTCGACGATTCCATTCTTGGGTGGTTGGTTTGGCCCTTGTTCCTGTAACTCGAATCCTAGCCCGGTATATCCCATTTTAATTTTACACCATTGTGAACTTTACGCCTTTTTTACTCTCTGATCGAGGTTCTCGGCATTGAAAAATCTTCGTAAACTAAATCACACGTGTATATGTTGACATTTAAGAGATATACAGTCAAGAAAATCAAGGGCAATGGTGATATATATTCGGATTAGACACAAAAAAAAAACACTCAACAAATGGCTACAATTTAAGGAATGTGTTTGGTGATTGCATCAGATTCCTAATTGATGGAGAAAGGTCTGGTGGCAAGAAAAGCTGCTTCTAGGAGGTTGTCAATTGTTTTCGCTCGACGATTCCATTCTTGGGTGGTTGGTTTGGCCCTTTTTCCTGTAACTCGAATCCTAGCCCGGTATATCCCATTTTAATTTTACACCATTGTGAACTTTACGCCTTTTTTACTCTCTGATCGAGGTTATCGGCATTGAAAAATCTTCGTAAAGTAAATCACACGTGTATATGTTGACATTTAAGAGATATACAGTCAAGAAAATCAAGGGCAATGGTGATATATATGCGGATTAGAAACCAAAAAAAATCACTTAACAAATGGCTACAATTTAAGGAATGTGTTTAGTGACGGCATCAGATTCCTAATTGATGGAGAAAGGTCTGGTGGCAAGAAAAGCTGCTTCTAGCAGGTTGTCAAGTGTTTTCGCTCGACGATCCCATTCTTAGGTGGTTGGTTTGGCCCTTGTTCCTGTAACTCGAATCCTAGCCCGGTATATCCCATTTTAATTTTACATTATTGTGAACCTTACGCCTTTTTTACTCTCTGATCAAGGTTCTCGGCACTGAAAAATCTTCGTAAACTAAATCACATGTGTATATGTTGATATTTAAGAGATATACAGTCAAGAAAATCAAGGGCAATGGTGATATATATGCGGATTAGACACCAAAAAAAAAACACTCAACAAATGGCTACAATTTAAGGAATGTGTTTGGTGATTGCATCAGATTCCTAATTGATGGAGAAAGGTCTGGTGGCAAGAAAAGCTGCTTCTAGGAGGTTGTCAATTGTTTTCGCTCGACGATTCCATTCTTGGGTGGTTGGTTTGGCCCTTTTTCCTGTAACTCGAATCCTAGCCCGGTATATCCCATTTTAATTTTACACCATTGTGAACTTTACGCCTTTTTTACTCTCTGATCGGGGTTCTCGGCATTGAAAAATCTTCGTAAAGTAAATCACACGTGTATATGTTGACATTTAAGAGATATACAGTCAAGAAAATCAAGGGCAATGGTGATATATATGCGGATTAGAAACCAAAAAAAATCACTTAACAAATGGCTACAATTTAAGGAATGTGTTTAGTGACGGCATCAGATTCCTAATTGATGGAGAAAGGTCTGGTGGCAAGAAAAGCTGCTTCTAGCAGGTTGTCAAGTGTTTTCGCTCGACGATCCCATTCTTAGGTGGTAGGTTTGGCCCTTGTTCCTGTAACTCGAATCCTAGCCCGGTATATCCCATTTTAATTTTACATTATTGTGAACCTTACGCCTTTTTTACTCTCTGATCAAGGTTCTCGGCACTGAAAAATCTTCGTAAACTAAATCACACGTGTATATGTTGATATTTAAGAGATATACAGTCAAGAAAATCAAGGGCAATGGTGATATATATGCGGATTAGACACCAAATAAAAAACACTCAACAAATGGCTACAATTTAAGGAATGTGTTTAGTGACGGCATCAGATTCCTAATTGATGGAGAAAGGTCTGGTGGTAAGAAAAGCTGCTTCTAGGAGGTTGTCAGGTGTTTTCGCTCGACGATTCCATTCTTGGGTGGTTGGTTTGGCCCTTGTTCCTGTAACTCGAATCCTAGCCCGGTATATCCCATTTTAATTTTACACCATTGTGAACCTTACTCCTTTTTTACTCTCTCATCGAGGTTCTCGGCATTGAAAAATCTTCGTAAACTAAATCACACGTGTAAATGTTGATATTTAAGAGATATACAGTCAAGAAAATCAAGGGCAATGGTGATATATATGCGGATTAGACACAAAAAAAAACACTCAACAAATGGCTACAATTTAAGGAATGTGTTTAGTGACGGCAACAGATTCCTAATTGATGGAGAAAGGTCTGGTGGCAAGAAAAGCTACTTCTAGGAGGTTGTCAAGGGTTTTCGCTCGACGATTCCATTCTTGGGTGGTTGGTTTGGCCCTTGTTCCTGTAACTCGAATCCTATCCCGGTATTTCCCATTTTAATTTTACACCATTGTGAACCTTACGCCTCTTTTACTCTCTGATCGAGGTTATCGGCATTGAAAAATTTTCCTAAGCTAAATCACACGAGTATATGTTGACATTTAAGAGATATAGAGTCAAGAAAATCAAGGGCAATGGTGATATATATGCGGATCAGACACCAAAAAAAATCACTCAACAAATGGCTACAATTTAAGGAATGTGTTTACAGACGGCATCAGATTCCTAATTGATGGAGAAAGGTCTGGTGGTAAGAAAAGCTGCTTCCAGGAGGTTGTCAAGTGTTTTCGCTCGACGATTCCATTCTTGGGTGGTTGGTTTGGCCTTTGTTCCTGTAACTCGAATCCAAGCCCGGTATATCCCATTTTAATCTTACACCATTGTGAACCTTACGCCTTTTTTACTCTCTGATCGAGGTTCTCGGCATTGAAAAATCTTCGTAAACTAAATCACACGTGTATATGTTGACATTTAGGAGATATACAGTCAAGAAAATCAAGGGCAATGGTGATATATATGCGGATTAGACACCAAAAAAAACACTCAACAAATGGCTACAATTTAAGGAATGTGTTTAGTGACGGCAACAGATTCCTAATTGATGGAGAAAGGTCTGGTGGCAAGAAAAGCTGCTTCTAGGAGGTTGTCAGGAGTTTTCGCTCGACGATTCCATTCTTGGGTGGTTGGTTTGGCCCTTGTTCCTGTAACTCGAATCCTATCCCGGAATTACCCATTTTAATTTTACACCATTGTGAACCTTACGCCTTTTTTACTCTCTGATCGAGGTTCTCGGCATTGAAAAATCTTCGTAAACTAAATCACACGTTATATGTTGATATTTAAGAGATATACAGTCAAGAAAATCAAGGGCAATGGTGATATATATGCGGATTAGACACCAAAAAAAACACTCAACAAATGGCTACAATTTAAGGAATGTGTTTGGTGATTGCATCAGATTCCTAATTGATGGAGAAAGGTCTGGTGGAAAGAAAAGCTGCTTCCAGGAGGTTGTCAATTGTTTTCGCTCGACGATTCCATTCTTGGGTGGTTGGTTTGGCCCTTGTTCCTGTAACTCGAATCCTAGCCCGGTATATCCCATTTTAATTTTACACCATTGTGAACTTTATGCCTTTTTTACTCTCTGATCGAGGTTCTCGGCATTGAAAAATCTTCGTAAACTAAATCACACGTGTATATGTTAACATTTAAGAGATATACAGTCAAGAAAATAAAGGGCAATGGTGATATATATGCGGATTAGACACCAAAAAAATCACTCAACAAATGGCTACAATTTAAGGAATGTGTTTAGTGATGGCATCGGATTCCTAATTGATGGAGAAAGGTCTGGTGGCAACAAAAGCTGCTTCTAGGAGGTTGTCAAGTGTTTTCGCTCGACGATTCCATTCTTAGGTGGTTGGTTTGGCCCTTCTTCCTGTAACTCGAATCCTAGCCCGGTATATCCCATTTTAATTTTACATCATTGTGAACCTTACGCCTTTTTTACTCTCTGATCGAGGTTCTCGGCACTGAAAAATCTTCGTAACCTAAATCACACGTGTATATGTTGATATTTAATAGATATACAGTCAAGAAAATCAAGGGCAATGGTGATATATATGCGGATTAGACACCAAAAAACACTCAACAAATGGCTACAATTTAAGGAATGTGTTTAGTGCCGGCAACAGATTCCTAATTGATGGAGAAAGGTCTTGTGGCAAGAAAAGCTACTTCTAGGAGGTTGTCAAGGGTTTTCGCTCAACGATTCCATTCTTGTGTGGTTGGTTTGGCCCTTGTTCCTGTAACTCGAATCCTAGCCCGGTGTATCCCATTTTAATTTTACACCATTGTGAACCTTACTCCTTTTTTACTCTCTGATCGAGGTTCTCGGCATTGAAAAATCTTCGTAAACTAAATCACAAGTGTATATGTTGATATTTAAGAGATATACAGTCAAGAAAATCATGGGCAATGGTGATATATATGCGGATTAGACACCAAAAAAAACACTCAACAAATGGCTACAATTTAAGGAATGTGTTTAGTGACGGCAACAGATTCCTAATTGATGGAGAAAGGTCTGGTGGCAAGAAAAGCTACTTCTAGGAGGTTGTCAAGGGTTTTCGCTCGACGATTCCATTCTTGGATGGTTGGTTTGGCCCTTGTTCCTGTAACTCGAATCCTATCCCGGTATTTCCCATTTTAATTTTGCACCATTGTGAACCTTACGCCTTTTTTACTCTCTGATCGAGGTTCTCGGCATTGAAAAATCTTCGTAAACTAAATCACACGTGTATATGTTGACATTTAAGACATATACAGTCAAGAAAATCAAGGGCAATGTTGATATATATGCGGATTAGACACCAAAAAAAAAACACTCAACAAATGGCTACAATTTAAAGAATGTGTTTGGTGATTGCATAAGATTCCTAATTGATGGATAAAGGTCTGGTGGCAAGAAAAGCTGCTTCCAGGAGGTTGTCAATTGTTTTCGCTCGACGATTCCATTCTTGGGTGGTTGCTTTGGCCCTTGTTCCTGTAACTCGAATCCTAGCCCGGTATATCCCATTTTAATTTTACACCATTGTGAACTTGACGCCTTTTTTACTCTCTGATCGAGGTTCTCGGCATTGAAAAATCTTCGTAAACTAAATCACACGTGTATATGTTGACGTTTAAGAGATATACAGTCAAGAAAATCAAGGGCAATGGTGATATATATGCGGATTAGACACCAAAAAAAATCACTCAACAAATGGCTACAATTTAAGGAATGTGTTTAGTGACGGCATCAGATTCCTAATTGATGGAGAAAGGTCTGGTGGCAAGAAAAGCTGCTTCTAGGAGGTTGTCAAGTGTTTTCGCTCGACGATTCCATTCTTAGGTGGTTGGTTTGGCCCTTGTTCCTGTAACTCGAATCCTAGCCCGGTATATCCCATTTTAATTTTACATCATTGTGAACCTTACGCCTTTTTTACTCTTTGATCGAGGTTCTCGGCACTGAAAAATCTTCGTAAACTAAATCACACGTGTATATGTTGATATTTAAGAGATACACAGTCAAGAAAATCAAGGGCAATGGTGATATATATGCGGATTAGACACCAAAAAAAACACTCAACAAATGGCTACAATTTAAGGAATGTGTTTAGTGACGACATCAGATTCCTAATTGATGGAGAAAGGTCTGGTGGTAAGAAAAGCTGCTTCTAGGAGGTTGTCAGGTGTTTTCGCTCGACGATTCCATTCTTGGGTGGTTGGTTTGGGCCTTGTTCCTGTAACTCGAATCCTAGCCCGGTGTATCCCATTAAAATTTTACACCATTGTGAACCTTACTCCTTTTTTACTCTCTGATCGAGGTTCTCGGCATTGAAAAATCTTCGTAAACTAAATCACACGTGTATATGTTGATATTTAAGAGATATACAGTCAAGAAAATCAAGGGCAATGGTGATATATATGCGGATTAGACACCAAAAAAAACACTCAACAAATGGCTACAATTTAAGGAATGTGTTTAGTGATGGCAACAGATTCCTAATTGATGGAGAAAGGTCTGGTGGCAAGAAAAGCTACTTCTAGGAGGTTGTCAAGGGTTTTCGCTCGACGATTCCATTCTTGGGTGGTTGGTTTGGCGCTTGTTCCTGTAACTCGAATCCTATCCCGGTATTTCCCATTTTAATTTTACACCATTGTGACCCTTACGCCTTTTTTACTCTCTGACCGAGGTTCTCGGCATTGAAAAATCTTCGTAAACTAAATCACACGTGTATATGTTGACATTTAAGAGATATACAATTAAGAAAATCAAGGGCAATGTTGATATATATGCGGATTAGACACCAAAAAAACACTCAACAAATGGCTACAATTTAAGGAATGTGTTTGGTGATTGCATCAGATTCCTAATTGATGGATAAAGGTCTGGTGGCAAAAAAAACCTGCTTCCAGGAGGTTGTCAATTGTTTTCGCTCGACGATTCCATTCTTGAGTGGTTGGTTTGGCCCTTGTTCCTGTAACTCGAATCCTAGCCCGGTATATCCCATTTTAATTTTACACCATTGTGAACTTTACGCCTTTTTTACTCTCTGATCGAGGTTCTCGGCATTGAAAAATCTTCGTAAACTAAATCACACGTGTATATGTTGACATTTAAGAGATATACAGTCAAGAAAATCAAGGGCAATGGTGATATATATGCGGATTAGACACCAAAAAAATCACTCAACAAATGGCTACAATTTAAGGAATGTGTTTAGTGACGGCATCAGATTCCTAATTGGTGGAGAAAGGTCTGGTGGCAAGAAAAGCTGCTTCTAGGAGGTTGTCAAGTGTTTTCGCTCGACGATTCCATTCTTAGGTGGTTGGTTTGGCCCTTGTTCCTGTAACTCGTATCTTAGCCCGGTACATCCCATTTTAATTTTACATCATTGTAAACCTTACGCCTTTTTTACTCTCTGATCGAGGTTCGCGGCACTGAAAAATCTTCGTAAACTAAATCACACGTGTATATGTTGATATTTAAGAGATATACCGTCAAGAAAATCAAGGGCAATGGTGATATATATGCGGATTAGACACAAAAAAAACACTCAACAAATGGCTACAATTTAAGGAATGTGTTTAGTGACGGCATCAGATTCCTAATTGATGGAGAAAGGTCTGGTGGCAAGAAAAGCTGCTTCCAGGAGGTTGTCAATTGTTTTCGCTCGACGATTCCATTCTTGGGTGGTTGGTTTGGCCCTTGTTCCTGTAACTCGAATCTTAGCCCGGTATATCCCATTTTAATTTTACACCATTGTGAACTTGACGCCTTTTTTACTCTCTGATCGAGGTTCTCGGCATTGAAAAATCTTCGTAAACTAAATCACACGTGTATATGTTGACATTTAAGAGAGATACAGTCAAGAAAATCAAGGGCAATGGTGATATATATGCGGATTAGACACCAAAAAAAATCACTCAACAAATGGCTACAATTTAAGGAATGTGTTTAGTGACGGTATCAGATTCCTAATTGATGGAGAAAGGTCTGGTGGCAAGAAAAGCTGCTTCTAGGAGGTTGTCAAGTGTTTTCGCTCGACGATTCCATTCTTAGGTGGTTGGTTTGGCCCTTGTTCCTGTAACTCGAATCCTAGCCCGGTATATCCCATTTTAATTTTACATCATTGTGAACCTTACGCCTTTTTTACTCTTTGATCGAGGTTCTCGGCACTGAAAAATCTTCGTAAACTAAATCACACGTGTATATGTTGATATTTAAGAGATATACAGTCAAGAAAATCAAGGGCAATGGTGATATATATGCGGATTAGACACCAAAAAAAACACTCAACAAATGGCTACAATTTAAGGAATGTGTTTAGTGACGACATCAGATTCCTAATTGATGGAGAAAGGTCTGGTGGTAAGAAAAGCTGCTTCTAGGAGGTTGTCAGGTGTTTTCGCTCGACGATTCCATTCTTGGGTGGTTGGTTTGGGCCTTGTTCCTGTAACTCGAATCCTAGCCCGGTGTATCCCATTTTAATTTTACACCATTGTGAACCTTACTCCTTTTTTACTCTCTGATCGAGGTTCTCGGCATTGAAAAATCTTCGTAAACTAAATCACACGTGTATATGTTGATATTTAAGAGATATACAGTCAAGAAAATCAAGGGCAATGGTGATATATATGCGGATTAGACACCAAAAAAAACACTCAACAAATGGCTACAATTTAAGGAATGTGTTTAGTGACGGCAACAGATTCCTAATTGATGGAGAAAGGTCTGGTGGCAAGAAAAGCTACTTCTAGGAGGTTGTTAAGGGTTTTCGCTCGACGATTCCATTCTTGGGTGGTTGGTTTGGCCCTTGTTCCTGTAACTCGAATCCTATCCCGGTATTTCCCATTTTAATTTTACACCATTGTGACCCTTACGCCTTTTTTACTCTCTGACCGAGGTTCTCGGCATTGAAAAATCTTCGTAAACTAAATCACACGTGTATATGTTGACATTTAAGAGATATACAATTAAGAAAATCAAGGGCAATGTTGATATATATGCGGATTAGACACCAAAAAAACACTCAACAAATGGCTACAATTTAAGGAATGTGTTTGGTGATTGCATCAGATTCCTAATTGATGGATAAAGGTCTGGTGGCAAAAAAAACCTGCTTCCAGGAGGTTGTCAATTGTTTTCGCTCGACGATTCCATTCTTGAGTGGTTGGTTTGGCCCTTGTTCCTGTAACTCGAATCCTAGCCCGGTATATCCCATTTTAATTTTACACCATTGTGAACTTTACGCCTTTTTTACTCTCTGATCGAGGTTCTCGGCATTGAAAAATCTTCGTAAACCAAATCACACGTGTATATGTTGACATTTAAGAGATATACAGTCAAGAAAATCAAGGGCAATGGTGATATATATGCGGATTAGACACCAAAAAAATCACTCAACAAATGGCTACAATTTAAGGAATGTGTTTAGTGACGGCATCAGATTCCTAATTGGTGGAGAAAGGTCTGGTGGCAAGAAAAGCTGCTTCTAGGAGGTTGTCAAGCGTTTTCGCTCGACGATTCCATTCTTAGGTGGTTGGTTTGGCCCTTGTTCCTGTAACTCGTATCTTAGCCCGGTACATCCCATTTTAATTTTACATCATTGTAAACCTTACGCCTTTTTTACTCTCTGATCGAGGTTCGCGGCACTGAAAAATATTCGTAAACTAAATCACACGTGTATATGTTGATATTTAAGAGATATACAGTCAAGGAAATCAAGGGCAATGGTGATATATATGCGGATTAGACACAAAAAAAACACTCAACAAATGGCTACAATTTAAGGAATGTGTTTGGTGATTGCATCAGATTCCTAATTGATGGATAAAGCTCTGGTGGCAAGAAAAGCTGCTTCCAGGAGGTTGTCAATTGTTTTCGCTCGACGATTCCATTCTTGGGTGTTTGGTTTGGCCTTTGTTCCTGTAACTCGAATCCTAGCCAGATATATCCCATTTTAATTTTACACCATTGTGAACTTTACGCCTTTTTTACTCTCTGATCGAGGTTCTCGGCATTGAAAAATCTTCGTAAACTAAATCACACGTGTGTATGTTGACATTTAAGAGATATACAGTCAAGAAAATCAATGGCAATGGTGATATATATGCGGATTAGACACCAAAAAAAAATCACTCAACAAATAGCTACAATTTAAGGAATGTGTTTAGTGACAGCATCAGATTCCTAATTGATGGAGAAAGGTCTGGTGGCAAGAAAAGCTGCTTCTAGGAGGTTGCAAGTGTTTTCGCTCGACGATTCCATTCTTAGGTGGTTGGTTTGGCCCTTGTTCCTGTAACTCGAATCCTAGCCCGGTATATCCCATTTTAATTTTACATCATTGTGAACCTTACGCCTTTTTTACTCTTTGATCGAGGTTCTCGGCACTGAAAAATCTTCGTAAACTAAATCACACGTGTATATGTTGATATTTAAGAGATATACAATCAAGAAAATCAAGGGCAATGTTGATATATATGCGGATTAGACACCAAAAAAACACTCAACAAATGGCTACAATTTAAGGAATGTGTTTGGTGATTGCATCAGATTCCTAATTGATGGATAAAGGTCTGGTGGCAAAAAAAACCTGCTTCCAGGAGGTTGTCAATTGTTTTCGCTCGACGATTCCATTCTTGAGTGGTTGGTTTGGCCCTTGTTCCTGTAACTCGAATCCTAGCCCGGTATATCCCATTTTAATTTTACACCATTGTGAACTTTACGCCTTTTTTACTCTCTGATCGAGGTTCTCGGCATTGAAAAATCTTCGTAAACTAAATCACACGTGTATATGTTGACATTTAAGAGATATATAGTCAAGAAAATCAAGGGCAATGGTGATATATATGCGGATTAGACACCAAAAAAAATCACTCAACAAATGGCTACAATTTAAGGAATGTGTTTAGTGAAGGCATCAGATTCCTAATTGGTGGAGAAAGGTCTGGTGGCAAGAAAAGCTGCTTCTAGGAGGTTGTCAAGTGTTTTCGCTCGACGATTCCATTCTTAGGTGGTTGGTTTGGCCCTTGTTCCTGTAACTCGTATCTTAGCCCGGTACATCCCATTTTAATTTTACATCATTGTAAACCTTACGCCTTTTTTACTCTCTGATCGAGGTTCGCGGCACTGAAAAATCTTCGTAAACTAAATCACACGTGTATATGTTGATATTTAAGAGATATACAGTCAAGAAAATCAAGGGCAATGGTGATATATATATGCGGATTAGACACAAAAAAAACACTCAACAAATGGCTACAATTTAAGGAATGTGTTTAGTGACGGCATCAGATTCCTAATTGATGGAGAAAGGTCTGGTGGTAAGAAAAGCTGCTTCTAGGAGGTTGTCAGGTGTTTTCGCTCGACGATTCCATTCTTGGGTGGTTGGTTTTGGCCCTTGTTCCTGTAACTCGAATCCTAGCCCGGTGTATCCCATTTTAATTTTACACCATTGTGAACCTTACTCCTTTTTTACTCTCTGATCGAGGTTCTCGGCATTAAAAATCTTCGTAAACTAAATCACACGTGTATATGTTGATATTTAAGAGATATACAGTCAAGAAAATCAAGGGCAATGGTGATATATATGCAGATTAGACGCCAAAAAAAACACTCAACAAATGGCTACAATTTAAGGAATGTGTTTAGTGACGGCAACAGATTCCTAATTGATGGAGAAAGGTCTGGTGGTAAGAAAAGTTGCTTCCAGGAGGTTGTCAAGTGTTTTCGCTCGACGATTCCATTCTTGGGTGGTTGGTTTGGCCTTTGTTCCTGTAACTCGAATCCTAGCCCGGTATATCCCATTTTAATCTTACACCATTGTGAACCTTACGCCTTTTTTACTCTATGATCGAGGTTCTCGGCATTGAAAAATCTTCGTAAACTAAATCACACGTGTATATGTTGACATTTAAGAGATATACAGTCAAGAAAATCAAGGGCAATGGTGATATATATGCGGATTAGACACCAAAAAAACACTCAACAAATGGCTACAATTTAAGGAATGTGTTTAGTGACGGCATCAGATTCCTAATTGATGGAGAAAGGTCTGGTGGCAAGAAAAGCTGCCTCTAGGAGGTTGTGAAGTGTTTTCGTTCGACGATTCCATTCTTGGGTGGTTGGTTTGGCCCTTGTTCCTGTAACTCGAATCCTATCCCGGTATTTCCCATTTTAATTTTACACCATTGTGAACCTTACCCCTTTTTTACTCTCTGATCGAGGTTCTCGGCATTGAAAAATATTCGTAAACTAAATCACACGTGTATATGTTGATATTTAAGAGATATACAGTCAAGGAAATCAAGGGCAATGGTGATATATATGCGGATTAGACACAAAAAAAACACTCAACAAATGGCTACAATTTAAGGAATGTGTTTGGTGATTGCATCAGATTCCTAATTGATGGATAAAGCTCTGGTGGCAAGAAAAGCTGCTTCCAGGAGGTTGTCAATTGTTTTCGCTCGACGATTCCATTCTTGGGTGTTTGGTTTGGCCTTTGTTCCTGTAACTCGAATCCTAGCCAGATATATCCCATTTTAATTTTACACCATTGTGAACTTTACGCCTTTTTTACTCTCTGATCGAGGTTCTCGGCATTGAAAAATCTTCGTAAACTAAATCACACGTGTGTATGTTGACATTTAAGAGATATACAGTCAAGAAAATCAATGGCAATGGTGATATATATGCGGATTAGACACAAAAAAAAATCACTCAACAAATAGCTACAATTTAAGGAATGTGTTTATTGACAGCATCAGATTCCTAATTGATGGAGAAAGGTCTAGTGGCAAGAAAAGCTGCTTCTAGGAGGTTGCAAGTTTTTTCGCTCGACGATTCCATTCTTAGGTGGTTGGTTTGGCCCTTGTTCCTGTAACTCGAATCCTAGCCCGGTATATCTCATTTTAATTTTACATCATTTTGAACCTTACGCCTTTTTTACTCTCTGATCGAGGTTCTCGGCACTGAAAAATCTTCGTAAACTAAATCACACGTGTATATGTTGATATTTAAGAGATATACAGTCAAGAAAATCAAGGGCAATGGTGATATATGTGACAACTCGTATTTTAGAACACATCTTTTTGCTTGATGTAACGTATGTGAACCTTGTGTGATAATCTGATTTGTTGATTTAATGAATGTTATGAGAATTTATGTTTGAATGTATGTAAAATAGAATAGGATCGCACAACATCCGTGGGTTTGGCCCAACCCCACTCGCAACCACAAGGCCGACTCGAGACCATGGGGCAGCCCAATGAAGGGTTCGGCCCACTCCATCTAATCCAAGTATATGCGTACACACACCCATCATTAGAGTTTTACTTCTCATTATTTGCAAACAAGAAAAACCCTAAACTCTCTCTCTCCCTTGTGCGACGGCAAACCCCCACTCGAAACCTCCCATCTCGGTCAAGTTGTCACGCCACACACTTCCGGTTAGTGTTCTTCATGTATTGATTGGTATGTTCTTGATGATTGTTTTGTGATGTGATCGATTAGGGTTTCATGCTAGTAAACATGATTTGAATCCATGCACTCGATTTCGGTGATATGTATAAATATATTGAAATATGATCTGATTAATAGCCTAGGGTTGTTTGTTGCTCACTGAATCAAATATTTGATTAATCGGCTGTGATGTGTTGTGTATTGGATGATTAGTGTATTGTCATGTTAATGCCTGTATTCATTAGTCTAAATAGCCGATTGTAGGATTCGTACGGTGGATGGTTGGGTTGATCATGATTAGATTGTGATTAGGGTTTATTGAATATTCATGTTTACTGATAAAAGTATTGATGTTTGATCTGATTTGAAACTGCCAAAGTTGTTTGCTGATGTTTCGAAGATAATTGGCTACAAATTAGGAAGTTGTTACGCACCTAGTCTCGACACGGGTTACGAGTCGAGAACCCCTAGTCTCGACTCGAGACCACACATTACTAGCACACAAACAACATGACTCGAAACCAAGGTTGCGGGTCTTGTTGCGACTCGAGACCTGACTCGAGACCACCTGGTCTCGAGTAATGAATTCATAACCCGAGACCGCACTGTCTCGACTCGAGATCCCTAGTCTCGACTCGAGACCACATGATCACATATTCTGTTTGGACTTGCACTATTACGGGCCTAAGCATTTGGGCCGAATACTTGGACTCTACATGTTACTGTTGAATGTGCATGTGTGTACTGTTGATTGAACTGCCATGAATAATACTTGTATGCAACTTGCTAGTTTACGTGTAGAAAATATACGTGCATTACTTGGTTTGAATCTGACTTGTGTGGTAACCATACTAGGACGTGGTTGACCACAATTAGCTCAAGTAACCTTTCTGTGTATCTGCCGAGCAAACCAAGGTGAGTTCACACTAGCCAAGGCATGGGATTCCCGGTGGGTTGGGAATGGGATTGAATAACTACTCGTACGACCATTACTATTAAACTACTTACTACTGTCCTCGGATTGAAGGGCACGTACGTAAAACCTACGTACACATATACTTTCTACTGTCCTTGGATTGAAGGGCACGTACGTAAAACCTACGTACACGATCATAAGACCGTCAACTCTATCAACTTTAAGTCCCTCATTTATCGACTTAATCGCCGAGGCCTATGGCGAGCGGGTCATTAGTAGATAGCGCTATTAGGGTTTAACAAACCTCACACCGTGCCAGTCGGACGGGCGTGTACTAATGGACTATGGGCAAAGGGTTAATGCTGATAGACATTAACTTAGGGCGCCTCTTACATTTTCGTAGCAGTCGATACGCGTGGTCTAATAACACATGGGAAGCCCCCACTAATCTTCGCAAACATGTCAGGAATGACCGCGATGCTAATTAATACCATACGTGGTTTACAAAACGAATATACGATTTATGAAACGAATACTATAACCAAACAACCAACTGTGAACTCGCTCAACTTTGTTGTTGATTCGTTGCTACATGCCTTGCAGGTCTTTAGGTACTCATGGAGCTTGCACAGGGAGGAACGGTTGTTGTGGGACATGGCAGTGTGTGCCATGCTATGAACATTACTTTATCTCGTACTTAATATTTACAATGGGTTTTACAATTATGCTTCCGCTAAACACTTAACTAAGCTTTGGTTTTGAACACCTTTCATATTGTTTGGTTGAATTACGTTTACTTATATGCTTGTTCAATATGATTGGTGGCTTGATCCTAGTCAGTCACGCCTCCAAGCAGTGATACTCCGCGTGTGGATTTTTGGGGTGTGACAATATATATGCGGATTAGACACCAAAAAAAACACTCAACAAATGGCTACAATTTAAGGAATGTGTTTAGTGACGGCATCAGATTCCTAATTGATGGAGAAAGGTCTGGTGGTAAGAAAAGCTGCTTCTAGGAGGTTGTCAGGTGTTTTCGCACGACGATTCCATTCTTGGGTGGTTGGTTTGGCCCTTGTTCCTGTAACTCGAATCCTAGCCCGGTGTATCCCATATTAATTTTACACCATTGTGAACCTTACTCCTTTTTTACTCTATGATCGAGGTTCTCGGCATTGAAAAATCTTCGTAAACTAAATCACACGTGTATATGTTGATATTTAAGAGATATACAGTCAAGCAAATCAAGGGCAATGGTGATATATATGCGGATTAGACACAAAAAAAAACACTCAACAAATGGCTACAATTTCAGGAATGTGTTTAGTGACGGCAACAGATTCCTAATTGATGGAGAAAGGTCTGGTGGCAAGAAAAGCTACTTCTAGGAGGTTGTCAAGGGTTTTCGCTCGACGATTCCATTCTTAGGTGGTTGGTTTGGCCCTTGTTCCTGTAACTCGAATACTAGCCCGGTATATCCCATTTTAATTTTACATCATTGTGAACCTTACGCCTTTTTTACTCTCTGATCGAGGTTCTCGGCACTGAAAAATCTTCGTAAACTAAATCACACGTGTATATGTTGACATTTAAGAGATATACAGTCAAGAAAATCAAGGGCAATGGTGATATATATGCGGATTAGACACCAAAAAAAATCACTCAACAAATGGCTACAATTTAAGGAATGTGTTTACAGACGGCATCAGATTCCTAATTGATGGAGAAAGGTCTGGTGGTAAGAAAAGCTGCTTCCAGGAGGTTGTCAAGTGTTTTCGCTCGACGATTCCATTCTTGGGTGGTTGGTTTGGCCTTTGTTCCTGTAACTCGAATCCTAGCCCGGTATATCCCATTTTAATCTTACACCATTGTGAACCTTACGCGTTTTTTACTCTCTGATAGAGGTTCTCGGCATTGAAAAATCTTCGTAAACTAAATCACACGTGTATATGTTGACATTTAAGAGATATACAGTCAAGAAAATCAAGGGCAATGGTGATATATATGCGGATTAGACACCAAAAAAAACACTCAACAAATGGCTACAATTTAAGGAATGTGCTTAGTGACGGCATCAGATTCCTAATTGCTGGAAAAAGGTCTGGTGGCAAGAAAAGCTGCTTCTAGGAGGTTGTCAAGTGTTTTCGCTCGACGATTCCATATATTCTTGGGTGGTTGGTTTGGCCCTTGTTCCTGTAACTCGAATCCTAGCCCGGTATATCCCATTTTAATTTTACACCATTGTGAACCTTACGCCTTTTTTACTCTCTGATCAAGGTTCTCGGCATTGAAAAATCTTCGTAAACTAAATCACACGTGTATATGTTGACATTTAAGATATATACAGTCAAGAAAATCAAGGGCAATGGTGATATATATGCGGATTAGACACAAAAAAAATCACTCAACAAATGGCTACAATTTAAGGAATGTGTTTACAGACGGCATCAGATTACTAATTGATGGAGAAAGGTCTGGTGGTAAGAAAAGCTGCTTCCAGGAGGTTGTCAAGTGTTTTCGCTCGACGATTCCATTCTTGGGTGGTTGGTTTGGCCTTTGTTCCTGTAACTAGAATCCTAGCCCGGTATATCCCATTTTAATCTTACACCATTGTGAACCTTACGCCTTTTTTACTCTCTGATCGAGGTTCTCGGCATTGAAAAATATTCGTAAACTAAATCACACGTGTATATGTTGACATTTAAGAGATATACAGTCAAGAAAATTAATGGCAATGGTGATATATATGCAGATTAGACACAAAAAAAACACTCAACAAATGGCTACAATTTAATGAATGTGCTTAGTGACGGCATCAGATTACTAATTGATGGAGAAAGGTCTGGTGGTAAGAAAAGCTGCTTCCAGGAGGTTGTCAAGTGTTTTCGCTCGACGATTCCATTCTTGGGTGGTTGGTTTGGCCTTTGTTCCTGTAACTCGAATCCAATCCCGGTATATCCCATTTTAATCTTACACCATTGTGAACCTTACGCCTTTTTTACTCTCTGATCGAGGTTCTCGGCATTGAAAAATCTTCGTAAACTAAATCACACGTGTATATGTTGACATTTAAGAGATATACAGTCAAGAAAATCAAGGGCAATGGTGATATATATGCGGATTAGACACCAAAAAAAATCACTCAACAAATGGCTACAATTTAAGGAATGTGTTTAGTGACGGCATCAGATTCCTAATTGATGGAGAAATGTATGGTGGCAAGAAAAGCTGCTTCTAGGAGGTTGTCAAGTGTTTTCGCTCGACGATTCCATTCTTAGGTGGTTGGTTTGGCCCTTGTTCCTGTAACTCGAATCCTTGCCCGGTATATCCCATTTAAATTTTACATCATTGTGAACCTTACGCCTTTTTTACTCTCTGATCGAGGTTCTCGGCACTGAAAAATATTCGTAAACTAAATCACACGTGTATATGTTGACATTTAAGATATATACAGTCAAGAAAATCAAGGGCAATGGTGATATATATGCGGATTAGACACAAAAAAAATCACTCAACAAATGGCTACAATTTAAGGAATGTGTTTACAGACGGCATCAGATTACTAATTGATGGAGAAAGGTCTGGTGGTAAGAAAAGCTGCTTCCAGGAGGTTGTCAAGTGTTTTCGCTCGACGATTCCATTCTTGGGTGGTTGGTTTGGCCTTTGTTCCTGTAACTAGAATCCTAGCCCGGTATATCCCATTTTAATCTTACACCATTGTGAACCTTACGCCTTTTTTACTCTCTGATCGAGGTTCTCGGCATTGAAAAATCTTCGTAAACTAAATCACACGTGTATATGTTGACATTTAAGAGATATACAGCAAGAAAATTAATGGCAATGGTGATATATATGCAGATTAGACACAAAAAAAACACTCAACAAATGGCTACAATTTAAGGAATGTGCTTAGTGACGGCATCAGATTCCTAATTGCTGGAAAAAGGTCTGGTGGCAAGAAAAGCTGCTTCTAGGAGGTTGTCAAGTGTTTTCGCTCGACGATTCCATTCTTGGGTGGTTGGTTTGGCCCTTGTTCCTGTAACTCGAATCCTATCCCGGTATTTGCCATTTTAATTTTACACCATTGTGAACCTTACGCCTTTTTTACTCTCTGATCGAGGTTCTCGGCATTGAAAAATCTTCGTAAACTAAATCACACGTGTATATGTTGACATTTAAGAGATATACAGTCAAGAAAATCAAGGGCAATGGTGATATATATGCGGATTAGACACCAAAAAAAATCACTCAACAAATGGCTACAATTTAAGGAATGTGTTTAGTGACGGCATCAGATTCATAATTGATGGAGAAATGTATGGTGGCAAGAAAAGCTGCTTCTAGGAGGTTGTCAAGTGTTTTCGCTCGACGATTCCATTCTTAGGTGGTTGGTTTGGCCCTTGTTCCTGTAACTCGAATCCTTGCCCGGTATATCCCATTTAAATTTTACATCATTGTGAACCTTACGCCTTTTTTACTCTCTGATCGAGGTTCTCGGCACTGAAAAATATTC